>JAANSO010001615.1:0-16232 GCA_036507315.1 Lepidocyrtus fimetarius | reverse complement strand
GTAAAACAAATAATTTGATTGCATGTGTTAATTACTATTTAAATGTAGTTTTTAAAATTTATTCATTGTTTCAGACTTACTAGTCCACAAGGAAACCCTTTACAAAAACATTACCGGCAAATTTGTTCGTGTTTAATAGTTTTATGTTAAAATATTAAACATATTAAATATGAACTAACGGCAGAAAAGATCGAGAAACTTAAAATACTGCTTTTTGCTGCCAAAAAGGAGGGTGTTCAAAATTACTTGAAGATTCCCGGAGATAGTGATTCATTTACAAAAGCATGTCCTACCTGGTCAATGATACTCATGTTCGGAATCGACGATTCAATGAAGATTATTGAAAAGAAGCTTGGAGAACGGGCACAGGGCTTTGATTGGATTAGGGATGCTCCACCTTCAGCGGTTCAAGCGTCAAATGAGTGGATTTTTGCAACGGCAGTTGGAGATGACGTGGCAAAGTATCATGGAATAATTAGGGCTCAAACTGAACTTGTGTTGGGGCGCTTTGAAGCAGAAGCCGAAGGAGCACATGGGGACCCAGCACAACAAGAGGGACAAAATGGGGAGCAAATCATTCCAGAGAACCCCTTCAAAAGACGAAAATATGGACCAGACAACGCAAGGGGCCGCTCCATAATTGATCATCGTCGCCTCATGGCTGGAATCACCGCAGTTTCCCTTCCAGATGCAAAAATGTTTTTACTCGTGCCAAAAACTTTCAAAGAATGTGACGTGGCCCAAATGGACAAGCGTTGGCATATTGCATTGAATAGTTTTGGTAGGGCTATAGGCGAAAAACAAAAAGAAACGCGATATACCTTTTTGGAGAGGTAAGGGAGCCCCTTAAATCATAATTACAAAAACAATAATAATGTTTTTAGTTGAAAATATTCTACGTGAATATTATGCTTTGTCATTTTAGACACGATCTGTACCACACTACTTCCCCAACGTTGGAACCACTTTATGTGGACCTTTTGGAAGTGTTTCATGAGACAACAGAGTTTGGAAAGGAATCGGCTAATCGTGTCATTAATGTATTGGAAAAATCGTGGAACTGTAAGGAGCAGCAAGAATTCACTACTTATGTTATAGTGATTGTGGACGACGTCAAAGCACGAAAATCATGTGAAAAGGGTGGTAAGATAAAGTGGACATCTCCGAAGGACCTATTTGAAAATGAAGAAGTGTTTGTGTATGTTGGATTCACCAAAGAAGGACGTTATAGAAGGAGCAATTTCAATAATTGTAAGCGGGGTTTAGCAAGGTTGTTGACCGAGTGGAGCCGGGTGTTCCTAGTTCGAAACTGCACTTCTACTGATATTCTAGCGGTAGCATTCGATGAAGCATTCATATATGTAAGTTGGCATGAATATGTTTTATATGTTTTTCCAAAAAAAATTGTTCGAGCGGAGCACATGTGATTGCTAGAGTGTGCGTTTTACTCCAACAGGTTTTACTTAAGGAGTTACGAGACAGACATTTTGAAGAGAATCCAAATTCGCTGTTTTTCTTGGTGAACGAGCGGTCAGAGGCTACAAAGATGTTTGGCACAAGTAGGGAGCAATACAACACTATTTTAGATTTCTTGGATGATCCTGATACGGTGTTTAACCCGTCTGTAGAACATGCTTCCGTTGAGCAGCCTGGGGTTTTCGCGGGTAGGTGTGGTTTTGAGGAAATCACGAACGAACTTGGTGTAGAATTAGCCTCTTATGATGAAGTGATGAGGGAAAGAAAAGCTATCAAGGGTGCCAACAAGTTAGGAGAAAAAAGAAGTAGCAATAGGGTAATTGCTCATACCCTGAAGCCAGTGCTAATTAATTTGGAAGACTAATTCAATGATGAAAAAGTTTTATTTTTATTATGATTTATATTTTTGAATGTATTTGTACTTTTGTATTGTGTTTGTATCTTGACATTAAACTTTACTACAATTAAATTACTAGATTAAAATGTAAGAATAAGGCGTGTGATTATGCACAGGAGCTACATTTAATGCATTTTATTATATTTCAAATGTTCATTTTTTAGTAATTGAATAGTTTATTTAAAATTAAAGAAATCAAATAACCAAAACATTAAATTTTTAATTATATAACGTAAATCTAGTTGTTGTAACCTGTGAATATTGACAATTTTTGGAAAATAAAGCAAATAAAATTAAAATAGAATAGTGTAATTATATTTGAGGGGGCTTCCCTTCTATAGTTTACAATAGCATTTTTAAGGAACTACCAAAACCAACCTAGGTACATATTCTTCTTCTGTTTCCGGCTCTACTTTTACAACTGCTTCTAGCCTTGGTAGTTTCGCAGGCACTTCACTCACGATTGTTTCTTCATCACATCGCTTCAAATTAACACGAAGGGGGTTCATACCATACGTCTCACTGCAAGTTGAAGTATGAAACCTGGCGTTGACTTCTTTTTCAAAAAAANTACGTCTCACTACAAGTTAAAGTATGAAACCGAGCATGGACTTCCTTTTCTTTAAAATGCTCGTTGCACACAAAACAAGAGAAACCCGTTTCAATTTTGACATCAGTGAAAGAAATAGACAAGTTGTGCTTGGATTTTGCATGAGCCACTGCAACTTTTTTACTGGTTGTGATGAACATGCAATGCCCGCAGGGAAAACCCCTTCTGAAACACGTAGTATCCTTAAGATTAGCAGTGTGCATGAACACATCGAGAGGAGAACCAAATTGGCACAAACAAAAGGGACAGGATGGACGCTCTTTAGTTGGTAACTGCTCACATTTTTTCAAATGTTCGACGGCTTCATCTTTTCTTATGCGCTTGAAGCAAAAGCTACAAAAACCTGGTGGAGTAATGACGGGCTTATTCGGTCTTGTTGGTTTTGCTGATTTCTTTTTTCCCTTTCGACACAGATTTAGTAAAAAGTGTTCTTCAAACCCACCGTCCTTGAACGACTTGCCACAATGATAACACTTCTGAATTGCCAGGCACCTTTGAAGGGTAAGATGACAATTGAGCTCGCTCTTCGATGTGAACACTTTATCACACAAACGACAGTAGAATCCCTTGCAAAAATGCATTCGTTGCTTGATTTTCTTTTGGTTGCATTTAACGCATACGAGTTTGTCAAATGGTCGGTCCTTCTCGGAGCACTTGCCGTTCTCCATGTGCCTCTCCAACAAATCCAGATCTGGAAATGTCTCCCAGCATACGGGACACTTGTTGACCTTATCTAAAACCAAAAGTTATGTATTGTAATTATGTCTAGGGGGGCTTCCTGTAGGAAACGAAACATATAAAAATAATAATTACCTTCGCATTCTTCAATCTTGGCTCTCCAACCTTCCAGCTTTGCACCTAAAACCAAAATAATTAAAATAGATTAAGTTAAATGTAGGTTAGTGTGGGGTTTATAATAAAAAACTTACCAAAATTATTTTTCCATAAGTCACAAGTTTTTAGATGACCTGAGAAAAGACATGATACATCAAATGATTTCCCACAACCGCAACATGTCTTTATAGACTTGCAACTGCCCAACATAATATGCACAAAGCGTCTAAGGTGGCTATAAAAATATCTCCCGCAGTCGTTACACGTAATTTTGAAGTTGCAGTCGTGTGGCACATCGTTGTGGTATTGACGTTTACATTTCCGACAGGTTAACACTGTAATTATGAAACAAAATCTATACTATAACTACTCAAAAATGGAATATATAATTAAAGATTATAGGTACCTTTGACTGGAGGCTTGGATTGACAGGTTATCTGATGAGCGCGGGAACTAAGAACCGACGCAAACACCCTGTTACAATACTTGCATGGAAACTTTGAGGAACAGCTTTTTCTATGCTTGTGTCGCCTTAAATTAGTCCGATAACGAAACCTTTGTCCACACAGCTTGCACATTATCTTTGCGTGACACACATGCAACACTGGTTTAAAATTGGTAAAGGATTTGAAACATTTGGGACACGAAGTATCTGCAAATGTTAAGTGATACATGTGCATCAAAGATAAAACCACTAATAATTGTTACATAATATTTACCTTTTTGTTCACAGTCATCACGGTGGCGCTCTCGTTCTTCAATTGTTAGAAAATTCTCTCCACATATTTGGCAGTTGAATTGGTTTGTGCAAACTTGACTTCGTAAGTGCCAATTTCTGGAATTCCGATGATTAAACGAAGCACCACATAACTTGCACTCGTACTTGCCACCACAATCGTGTTCGGCTTTCCAGAAGTAGGGAAAGGGCTTTTTGCATTTGCCGTCGCAGGTCTTGTCTGTAAAACACAAAATATAAATAGTTATGCTTATTTTGTAAGCAAAAGAGAGCACCTAAATATATTCATACAAAATAAAAGTGATATATGTAACGCACCCTTTTTGACGTCTTCATCCAAATGAGCCATGTATTCCGTGATGGTTTGTCCGGAAGGTAGTTTGTACCAATATCTACGCCGAGTAACAGCTCGTCTTTTTGCTACCTTCCTATTGAGCTGCTTATCAGATGTATTAGGATCAGCTTCTGATAAATCACAAATAAATAAATATAGAACGTACCATTATATAAGGTCAGGGTTTACGCATTTCAATGATTATGAATAATTTTAGTCCTTTTTACCCTTTTCTTCACAGTCATCAATGTGGCGCTGTCGATCTTCAATCGTTAGAAAATTCTCTCCACAATTTTGACAATTGAACTGTTTGCAGCAAATGTTGTTTCGTTTATGTAGACATTTGCTAGTCGGGAAGGTAAATGGTGACCCACACAACTCGCACTCAAACTCACTGTTACATTTATGTTGGAAGCGTAAAAAGTATGGATAGGACCTTTTGCATTCCTTGTCACAGGTCTTGTCTGTAAAACAGAAAAACTATGTTTACATGTTTTGTAAGCGAAAGGAAGCCCCCATGAACATCCTTACAAATAAAGATGAACTATAATTTACCTATTCTGACATCTTCATCCAATCCTGCCATATATTCAGCGATGGTTTGACCGGAGGGCATTTTGTAACATATCTTACGCCGACTTGATCCTCCTATTGTGACATCTTTATTGGGCTGCTTATCAGATGTACTAAGGTCAGCTTCTGATAAATCATAAATAAATAAATATAGAATGTACCATTATATAAGGTCAGGCTTTAACGCCATTCAATGATTTTTATTAATATTAGTGTCTTTTTTACCTTTTTCTTTGCATCCGTGACGGTGGCACTCTCGATCCTCAATTGTAAGGAAAATCTCTCCACAATTTTGACAATGAAACTGTTTTTCGCAAACTTGATTTCGTAAGTGCCAATATCTATTACCCAGGTTGGAAAACGAAAACCCACAAAAATCACACTCAAATTTCGTATTACATTGATGATATTCGGGAATAAAGTAGGGAAAGGACTTTTTGCACTCTCTGTCGCAAGTCTTGTCTGTGAAACATTAAACGATGATAATCTACCCTTGTAAATGGAATGGAGCCCTAATAAATAAACGTCATAATAACATACCTTGTCTGACATCTTCATCCAATCCTGCTATATATTCAGCGATGGTTTGACCAGAGGGTAACTTCAGATACACATCAGCATATTTAACGCAATCACCTTTTTCAGTGTGTTTTTCATATACATCCATTCTATTAAAGTCCCGTCCGCAGCGTTCACAAACGATGGCAGCGTAACATCTATGTTTGTGTTTTTGATGCGGAATGTATTCACGTGTGCAACTCTTACAAGTTACAAACCTCTTTCCGTAAATAACAGATCCGTCTTCTGAAAAATCAAAACAAAAAGATTGTAATAATAAAAATTTACCTTTAAATAAATGTGTATTCAAATTTAGTAATAAACTTATTTTACCAGGATTATCAGAAGGCGTACACAGCTTTTTCTTGTAATGCACATTCAGATATGATTTTTTCGAAAAAGAAACTCCACACCACTTGCACTCATTTTTCCTATTACATTCTGTGTGTTTTTTGCGATTAAAGTATGGATAGGACCTTTTGCATTCCTTGTCACAGGTCTTGTCTGTAAAACAGAAAATCAATGTTTACATGTTTTGTAAGCAAAAGGAAGCCCCCATGAACATCCTTACAAATAAAGATGAATTATAATTTACCTATTCTGACATCTTCATCCAATCCTGCCATATATTCAGCGATGGTTTGACCGGAAGGTAACTTGAGACGAACATCAGACTCGGCTTCTGTCAAATTAAAGGTGTCAGATAAATACTAGCGTAATATAATATCAGGGTTTTACGCCATTCGATATTTTGAATAATTTAAGCAAAATATTTACCTTTTGCTTCACAGTATTCACGGTGACGCTCTCGTTCCTCAGTTGTTAAAAAATCCGTTCCACAATCTTTGCAATGAAACTGGTTGGTGCAAACTTGGTTTTGTAAATGAACAGATCTGCTATATTTCTTGGCAAATGGAAATCCACATAATTCGCACTCATTTTCCCTATTGCATTTGTGGTGGTTGCGATTAAAGTAGGGATATGACCTTGTGCATTCGGCGTTGCAGGTCTTGTCTGTAAAAAGAAAATAAAGATAGATAAGCTTATTTTGTAAGCGAAAGGAAGCCCCCATGAACATCCTTACAAATAAAGATGAATTATAATTTACCTATTCTGACATCTTCATCCAATCCTGCTATATATTCAGCGATGGTTTGACCGGATGGTAACTTAAGAGGCTCTTCTGTATGTATCATGTGAGCGCGTCTTTTTTCCGACTCCCTACTGAGCTGAGTTTCTGATAAATAAAAAAGGATTATGAAAATGTCAGAGTACAAGCCAAAGTTATGATTTGACTTAAATTATTTTATAATTGTAGCTTAATTTTTTTACCTTTTTTTTCACAATTATCACGGTGGGACTCTCGTTCTTTAATTGTGAGAAAATCCGTTCCACAATCTTTGCAATGAAACTGGTTGGTGCAAACTTGGTGTTGTAAATGATAAGATCTGTTATATTTCTTGGCAAACGGATACCCACACAACTCGCACTCGAACTTGCCTTTACATTCTGTGTGTTTTTTGCGATTAAAGTAAGGAAAGAACCTTTTACATTTCTTGTCACAGGTCTTGGCTGTAAAACAGAAAAACTATGTTTACATGTTTTGTAAGCGAAAAGAAGCCCCCATGAACATACTTACAAATAAA
This sequence comes from Lepidocyrtus fimetarius, assembly GCA_036507315.1. Classification (NCBI taxonomy): domain Eukaryota; kingdom Metazoa; phylum Arthropoda; class Collembola; order Entomobryomorpha; family Entomobryidae; genus Lepidocyrtus; species Lepidocyrtus fimetarius. Next base: position 9,068 of record JAANSO010001615.1, on the reverse strand, counting down.
GAATAATTATAATTTACCTTTTTTTACGTCTTCATCCAATCCTGCCATATATTCAGCGATGGTTTTACCGGAAGGTAACTGGAGGGAGGCTGTTGGGTGTTTAATAAACAAGTAATGAAATAAATGACAAAAGTATTAGTAAAAATAACATGAATATAACGCACCTGCTGCACCTTCCATATTTTGGACGATTGAATATTTAATTTGGAGTTTTATTAGATGGTATGAATCGAAAATCACCAAAAACTAACTATGTAATTAATTTTTCTATGAATATTTGTTCGAAAAGCACGCCTTATTCAGGCTACTTTTAACTATTTTAATTTTTTCTAAAAGGAATTGTTCGGAAGAGTACACCTTTTCAGGCTACTAACAACAACACTTCACTTTAAATGAAAAATCCAGAGTATTTCACTTTAACTGTTAAAAATTAACAAGTTTTAAAAATTTCTATGAAGATTTGTTCGTTGGAACAATTAAAAATCAAATGCGCAATTAAAAATTAATTTTTCACCAGAAGGAAAAAGGAAAATGGTTCGCTGAAAGCTGCAACCAAAAAAGTGATGCAATGCCGTGTGGAAAAGCAAGGGAAAAACGTGCAAAGCAAGGGAAAAACGTGAGCGAGAGAGAAGCGTCCTTTCCGTATCCTTGCAATGCTTTTGACATGAATGCTTTTCATGCATGCGCAGGATAGCAAGGCTGCAGCTGGTGAGGAGTGAGGAGCGGAGCAAGCTTCGCTGTCTTTGTTTTTTGTATGAAAATTAGAATGCAATATTACAAGATTGAAAAGTTAATCTTGTAAACGGTATGTTAGTCTTTCCGTCCGTCTGTTTCAACAAAACGTATTCAAAATGATACGTATTATCTCAGAAATCTCGTATATACACATTTTTTGACATTTAAGTGTACGTACTTGAATAACAGTTGCACTTTCCTCCAGAAAAATAGCCATGCCCACTACAAGTTTCCACAAAATTGTGCCTGTCAACAATATCAACGTCTGCGCAAGATAAAAACTGGAAGTCCGGAGAGAACTCGGGAACTTGTCTCAAAAGCCTCATGGTGCAATCGTGACAAGTCAAGTTGCGTGGAAGATCCACCAAATGCCATTGAGCTCTGTTTAAAACAATCGAGCCAGGTTACTGTAATGCCTATGCAACTAGTTATTATTTATTATGATTGAAATTACGTCATTCTTCCTAAATAAAAGCCGTTAACTTCGTTTTTGGTCAGATCCAAGATTTTGTTTTCATGTCTGTCCAAAAGTTCGATCCTGTAACCTGGAACCAATTAAATGAAATTAGAAATCAATTGTCATATTATTTTGTTATTCATCAGTGTATAGGCTGGATTTTTTATTTACCGCCTCCGTGTGCGTAACCCAGATGCCAGGTCGCGTTAAAAGAAGTTCCAGACAACAAGCTTGTTTTTGCTCTTCCCTTTGGCATACCACATGGTTGCTTTGTCCAGAAAGTGTTTAAAAAGTCCAAACTAAACTCTCTAGCGGCTGGATAGGTCCAGGAAACGTGGCCAAAAATTTGACTAAATTGCATTGAAAGAAACAACACTCCTACCACCCAAATCATTGGAGTAATGTTTGATGTAAACATGCTTGTAATTTATATATTTTTTATCACAAAATTTAAATACGATTGAATAATTGACCAATTAAAATATTTCCGGTTCAAGAAAATTTATGTCAACATTTTTGCACTTTATAAATACTTTATTATTATTAGTATTACACAGTTTTTCACATTATAACTTTCAGCACATAATTGATAAAATGGCCAACCAGGAGCCTAAGCGTCTGCCAAAACTTGGATGGGAAATGAATGAACAAATCGCTTTGTCGAGGGCTACCCCTCCATTGAAGTGGGACTTTTTTTGTTGCTGCTGCTGCCGCATTGAAACAAATTGAATACAAGCCTACATTTTTTGCAATATTATTTACGTCTATATAATACAAAACTTCAAAATGCAATAAGTCACTTGCATTTTTCCTCCTCCTCCTCGTCATTTTAAAAAGTGAATTGAAGTCACTAGTAATAATAATAACCATCGAATGTCTTGACTATCTCCTCTCAATCATTATAACCGATTTGTGTTTATTTTGCAGCAACAAAATCTTTTTATCATTGTTATATAATATTTGACTGTATAGGTTCAGTACAATCATGCAGACAAAGGGTACAGTAATATCAGTAGTAATATGTAAGATGGGGCAAGGTAAAAACTATGCCAGAATAGAGCAAAAATCGCAAAACAATTATCATCATTATTACTATTTTACTCCTACTGCGTAAGTTATAAACTCTACAGGATTCCTTGCTTTTGCTATACGCATTATTTATGGTGTGGGAGAAAAAAAAGTAAGTTTATTTCATGTCATTTTTGTTCATTTTTTAAACTCGAAAAAACGTAACAAATTTGGCAATAGAACTTGCGAAAGCTTAATTTTCTAAATTTAGATAGGTATTACATGAAATCACCTATTCTTTAAAGCAATTGAAGATTATGAAGAAATGTCAATAATAAACACAAACAGTACATTTAACAAAATCAACCGATGAAATAATGCTTGCACTTTTTATTATCGTAAAATTAGTAGTGCACATATGTGCGTATGCATGCCATCTATTTGGCGTGCTACTGCCAACATTTTGCAAATCTTTGCGTTTGTATTATCCTAGTTCAATCAGATAATATTATGATTTGATTGCCGCGATTACCTATATATTCAACCTGATAAAATTTCAGTCACCTTTTTACAATTTCTCTTTACTCAGTAATAAAGTGTACGTTATTAAGTTACAGTAAATAGTTGGCAGTGTGCCATTCAAAAACGTGTGTGCTCCATGCTTTTGCGCATCATTTACAAGTCAAAATGTTCACAATCATATTAACGCACGCGACAAAAAAAAGATTCGAAATAATATGTCACACGGTTTGGTAATAAAAAATTGCATCCATTGAAGATGATGATATAAACATTGCTCATTGCACTAAAATAAAAAATTAATTAGAACAGGGAAATGATATTGAATTGATGTTTTCTTTCAATGGATTTGAAAAATTCTAATATTGCTTAAAAATAAGGCGAACCGTATGATATAAACATTGCACTAAAATAAAAAATTAATTAGAACAGGGAAATGATATTGAATTGATGTTTTCTTTCAATGGATTTGAAAAATTCTAATATTGCTTAAAAATAAGGCGAACCGTTTAATTGAAAAGGGCCTTCCTTCATTGTTGTTGCCCTGAATGTCGTTTGTTGAATACACGACTTACACGATTGTTGGATTTGTCCTTATATCACCTCTAGTAATGGTCATAAATATTTTGTCATTATCACCACCGTACCCTTTTTCATGTGGATACGTTACCAGTGTGTCCTCCGTCCTCCCTCCCCTCTCTGCCGATTACTCCTGTTAATAATGAAAAAATAATAAAAGTATTCATTTAATGCCGGTTGAATGACCATCGCTTCATCAAAATGTCGTGAATTACCTTCTTCCTTTGGGACGAATAAGGTAATTAGGCGGCATTTGAAAGGAAACAGAAGGTGAGAATAAATTATTTGAAATAAACGGAACTTGCTACCCCTCAAAAAATATAATTCCTATAAAAATAATAAAAATTTATTTTATCAAAAAATTTCAGTTATAGTTAAACAGTTATTTACGTGAAACATGATGACAATACATAAAAGATGAGATGACATGCGTTACAAATATGCTTGTCCGTTGTGCTCATTGTCAAAATTACTCAAAAGAAAAGTGCGAAAAGACAAATTGTGTGATTGAAAGATGAGCAGTGCACGACAACAACAACAATAACCTTTTATATCATCATTCGTGCTGTTTGATCAAGTACCTTTTAAGGATATGCGAGATGAGTCAGATAATAGCAGCATTCGTTTTGTTCGATTCTTTACTTAAATCAAGAAAAAATGAAAGGTAAAAACCATTATAAGGCATTTCTGATCAAATATGCACATAATATGCAATGACAAAAAAGTCGCTAAAGGAGAGTGAGTGGATAGTCAATAAAATTAATTAGTTTTTATTTTCTCTTCAGCAAAAAACCATTTAGGATGATAATAAATGATAATGAGAAGCAGTTTAATAGATACAAGCACTTTACCATTTTACAAATTGCAAAATCCAAGTTGAATACATATTTTGCTAATTCGTAGGCAAACAAGGTAGGCCGCATAAACTTACAACAGCCACACTAAAAAAACTGCAATCAAGGTGAGCTCGCTGCATATAAAATTGCAAAAAGGAGGAAGAAACAGAAAATTAGAAAGGACTTTTTAAATGCATCAAACGTAATCCGATTATTTGTCTGCCATTTCTCTTTTTTAACACTTTAAAGCAAAATTACATAATAATGTTGATGATAAAAAATAATGAAATGTCATGTGTGTGTGGTATGATGGTTTTCTTTGTCGAGAGTGTGAATAAACGTTCGCAAGTATAACATTAGACATTAGTTTAAAAATATACGTTTAACCATACTAGTTTAAATTTCTTAAATTCAAACAAAATAGCACGTAATTTGTTTTGAATTGGAAATATTCCAATCTGTATTTAGTATTTTCAACTTTTGCATTGAGCGTAGGAAATCGTTATAGAAGAAAATGAGGGAGAACGAACCTTGTCCCTAATGAACTTTGCAAAAAAGAGACAGTTTTCTGTACGGACGTGACACTATCCCTACCTACAACAATCATTGCCATTAAATTACTATGTATGTACATGGCTATGTATTGATGCGAGTGACGAGGATTTTATCATTATATGAATGAGCATCATGGTTGTTGTCAACCAGCAACAATACACCGTTTTCAGAATATGACTGACTGACAATTAAAAACAATCTTTTAAAATGGTGAAATAAGCAACAATAGAAAATGAATAAATAGGTCTTGGGCTGAAGGTGGCATAGTTAGTAAAAAAGGTAAAATTTTAAATAGTTTTATTGCTTAAAAATTTTAAAATGTTTAAATTTTACATTTAGAATAGAATTAAGTTGGCGTTATTATAGAGAGAGAGAGGGGTGAATGTGAGCAAAAATCTTGGTCAAACGAAGGTGAAATGTGAAGGCTAAATAGACAATAAAAAGCCGGCAACAATTACATTAGAATTTTTGTACAAAAATGAGGGGATTGTAACAATAATTAAGTAACAACAGTTGTACTTGTTAGAATTTGAAATGCCAGGGAAAATGTCGTTTGAGTTTAATTTTATTTAATTTAAAACTGGTTTAAATATTGCGTACAATTTATTGAAGATAGTAAAAGTGTATGTGAACCGGAGCTTATCTTTAGAGCATTGAACTAGACATAAAGGAATTCATTTATGCAAACTCGTTTAATTGCTGTGTGTGAGCATGTTATAGCGCATGTTGATAAGCTTTAATCAATTAAATGCTGATTTTAGTCTGGAGCTTGAGTTTTATTCTCTCTCTCCTTTCTATTTTTGATTGCTTATTTAGATAAAGACCTCTCTTATCATCGGCGGATTCATTACGTACCTAAAGTTTTTTGAAATGAATGAAAATGCTTAGGTATAACTTTATTAATATGAGTCATATTAATAAAGAGAGAGGCTTATGACTTTATTCATTACAATTAAATTAGTGTGCAGATAATTTTGTAACTGATTCTTTGTTAGAAAGAAATTTAAGCAAAGGATCTGTTCTGAAAGAATCGTCTAGAGATAACTTTTCTTTAAAAACCTATACAATAGTACAAAAATATGAGAGGAGCCTATAAAACTGGCCCATAAAACTGGCCAACTGACATGCATGCTTGATTCCAGGTTTTATACCTTGTTGCTGAATAAAAGCCAGAATATTTACATGAGAAGAACAGCTCTTAATTTCCTCAAGAAGATGAGCAGACTAAAACCAGTTTAATTCAGCAAAAGAAGAAGAAGAAAAATCCCGTAAATAACTTTCTGACTTTTCTGAAGGTGACATTTGCAATTTTGTTTCTTTTTTGGTAAAGCTGTTGTTATAAATACGTGGAAAGCTTGGTCGGTTTTATTTCCTCTTTTTTATAACAATGCAAAAATACAAACTTGTTCTTTTCCTTTTTCAAACAGAAACTCTCGATTTCAACAATAAAATGTTAATACAACAATGAATTGTAAATTGCTATAGTCAAACAGCGAAGCAAGTTTTGCAAAATGAAAAAGGGCAGAGTGTGTGGCTTTGAATCTTTCACTTATCATGTTTTTGATTTTGCTGTTGCTACTCGAGCTTCACGGTGACCTGTTGGCAACGGCTGCTACCTTGCGTATAATCTTCACTTTGATCCAGCAAGATCACGAACACCCCACCAGGCAAACTTGTAACTTTGATCTGTTTATGACCAACTTGAAACATTGTAAGAAAAATTTCATCATTTTTTTCTGCAATTATGTATGTATTTGTATTCTTTAGCTCCAGCAGTGCAACAATTTGCCATTTACATTTATCTGGATCATTCTAGTTTGCAAACAAAGTAGTAAAAGTTGTAGTCATGTATAGTAAATAGGGACTGAAAATGTATCCTAGTGGAAGACGGCTTGTATTCTTATCACTTTCTTGTTTAATCAAATATGGTGAAATTATGATTAAAGGGCAGCTCATTTGTGATGCAATTTTACTCCTTAACCCCTGCCCATTTATTTGTAGTAGCAAATTCAAAAACCAAATGTATTTTAATTAAATATATTTTTAAAAATGGCAGTCGACCGAAACTTTATTACATTGTTAAACAAGTAAAAAACCATTCATGGTTCTTTTCCACTGCTTTTTGCAAGCCCACGTGGAAAGAAGCTGACTTGCGAAAGAAGCTTCCCTCAGGAAACATTCCTTTGTAAAATAATTTTTCTTTGGTTATCAATAATATTTTACTGGAAACCTCATTAGTAGCTTATCTTTTGTTGCGTGATTTTTTTCTTAATAAAGTAATTAAATCCTTATATTGCTTAAAGTGTCAGGCAAATTATAAAATAAAAGATAGACACTTCTTTTAAACTTTATTACATTGTTAAACAAGTAAAAAACCATTCATGGTTCTTTTCCACTGCTTTTTGCAAGCCCACGTGGAAAGAAGCTGACTTTGAAGCTTTGAAGCTTTGCTCAGGAAACGTTCCTTTGTAAAACAATTTTTCTTTGGTTATCATCAATAATATTTTACTGGAAACTTCTATAGTAGCTTATCTTTTGTTGCGTGATTTTTTTCTTAATAAAGTAATTAAATCCTTATATTGCTTAAAGTGTCAGGCAAATTATAAAATAAAAGATACACACTTCTTTTTATGACTGCAAACCAGACTTCAAAATGATATCCTCTGATAAGCCATTATTGATGTGAAAATGAAAGCAAACAAATTAAATCAGTCTGCAAGCAGAGACTATGTCTTTTTTATCATTGGTCACAAAAGGTTAACAACTGAAGACGCTTGGTGACATCCAACTTATCAAGGATGAGTCCATTTTTAATGTGACTGGACAAATGCAAAAATAAAATTGCCACTTTTCGCTTTCTTTCATGACCGGTTTCTCATGCATGCATACAGTCAAGTTTATAAGGTTAAGATTTTTGGACAAATGCAAAAATAAAATTGCCACTTTTCGCTTTCTTTCATGACCGGTTTCTCATGCATGCATACAGTCAAGTTTATAAGGTCAAGATTTATCAAAAAAGAATTGGTATTTACTTTATACAGGCTGAAGTAGCGTAGTAGCACTTTATAGGTAGGTTGCAAAAGCCGGCTTTTTTGCATAGCCGGTGAAATGATGCTGCTCTTCTGGAGAAACGAAACAGACGAAATGGCTCGGTTGGGTATATAAGGAGAAGGCTGAGCTCATCATCCTTGTCTTTTGTCAGCGTCTGGAAAGCAAGCCTGATCCGAGTCTCCGCTAACAAATAATCATGAAAGCCTTTGTAAGTTTTTATGAAATCTTTCGCATTATTACATAAACTGGCATTGACTTTTGATTCTAAAATGATTATTTTAAAACTAATTTCCTTTTCCATAGATTTTCGTCGCACTTGTCGCCAGTGTTGCAGCTCGCAACCTGGATCTCGACACTCTTCGCTTGATCAAGGAGAAATCCTTGAATAGGCCAGTAGTCGATGATGTGTTGTTGAAGGAGAAACTCATTAAAACACTCCCATTGGAAAAGAAGACTGTTCTTGGGGATGTTGCCGAAACTGTCTACCCACTTCAAGATAAGACCGTCTTGAGAGACCAAATCCGCGGAATTTACGATGATGTAGATGTGGACCGTGTCCTCACTTTGGAAGAGTTGTACCAAACTCAACTCTTTACCGAATACTTGCGCCTTCCATTGTTCCGCGAGTACTTCCAATACCCAGCATTCAGACGTTATGTTGCTTCCGTCTACTTCCAAAGATTTTGGCAAGTCCCTACCTTCAAGCAATACTTTGTGAACCCTTATCTTTTCCAAAAGTACATTGTCCGTTTTGTGGAGCTTTTCCAACAAAACCAATATACTCTCCCATACTACAACACCATCTACGGACAAGACCGTGATGCCTATTATGGCCAACAAGATGTCTACGGACAAGATTATTATGGTCTTGAAGGGCTCGTGAGGGATGTTTACAGGAACAGGAATGTCTTCCCATATGCTTACAACACCCGTTATGGTCAACAATACTACAACACCTACGGAACCACCGAAAACTACAAGTTTCTTTTGGAAAAATTGTACAAGACTTTGTTCCGTGACCAACCCTTTGTCGGAGACTATACTCAAATCAAGACTGATGTTAAGATTCTTCCAGGAGGTGAGAAGAAGGTTATTGTTGAGCCAATCACTGGAGAACGCAAAGTTATTGTTGAAGAGCCCAAGGTAATAAAATTTCAAATTATAATAATTATAAATCTAATTTAGGTAATTATTATTTTTTACAAACGTGTTTTTAAACTTTTTTTTAAACAGATTGTCGATGTCAAGGTTGACCAAAAAATTGTCCCAGTCGAAAAGGTCGAAACCGTTGTCCCAGTAGAAATCACCGAGCGTGAGGTCCTTCTCTT
>JAANSO010001614.1:0-16235 GCA_036507315.1 Lepidocyrtus fimetarius | reverse complement strand
AGAACAAAAAACATTCAAAACACTCAAATTTAATTTACATTCATTTCAATTTTTTGTATTATCTGCTTATTTCTCCTTTTCGGTTAGTTAAGTCGGGAAATGGGAAATTTGAAGTGGGTTACTGGCTTCCGCAAAAGGTATTTAAAAATATTTTTTAAAATTAATTTTGTGCAGAAAGTTTTTTCTTTTTTAGATACTTTGCGGATTAAACTTACTTGTTGCAAACCTGAGCTTCTTACATTGGATTAGAGTAAGGATTAGCAAACTACGAGGCGACTCTGCAGTTTCATTTTTGCTGTTAGTTGGAACCATCTGTCGTTTCGCTTTGAGGGGTGTGATGTACGCTGGATTCTGGAGGAAAAAGAAAACATATTTAAAATTGGCTAATTTCTTAAGTTCTACTTCTCCACAAATCCTCTTGCCATACAATTCACAAAAGGTACAGCAATAATACTTGCTAGAAAAGTCATGCTATCGATGTGTGTCTGTCTGTCTGCTGAATCTTTGAACGGAATTGTATAGCTTTTCAGGAAGTGTGGTCCAAAAGTTTGCCCGTTACGAATTAAAGTTGGCCCAGAGGTGTAAATTTCCTTCCGTGATGGAACGACAGACAGACAGAATATACAGATTTTATATTTAGATTTACTTCAACGAGTTTTAAGTTTAAAATTTGTTTTAGATTCAATCAACAAAATTCATAGCTCTCATCCATTCGATGTACATAATCAAACCAATTTTAATGGTGATTTTGGGGGTTTTGGTTATCAACATTTGGGATTGGTCTCCATCCTGGCTTTACAGAAGAAACTTTGCACAAGCTCGTCACATGTTTTTCTTGACTAATAACCCCGGAAATTTTTCAACAGCACCAGAGCTTTCCTCAATGATCGGAATTGATCATTTTTTGGTTGTGATTTACGCAATTGAACGGATTTCATATTATATAATGTTATGGTTTGCACATGTTCACCTGTTCGTTCTAGTTTATTCTCTGTGGGCCCCCGTGACGGCGTTTACTAATTTGATTTATTCCCAGCTGCAAGTTATCAAAGGAGAACACGGGGACAGAAAAGAATGCAAAACTGAGTTTAATCTGGCTTTTATGCAATTCAATGCTTTAAAGGATTTGTCAATTTTAATTAGAGAAGCAATCGGGGATTCAATCCTTCCTTTGATTGGCGCCGTTGTTTTCAACTATTCAATGAGCATTGAAAGAGTGATGTTCCTGAAAGATGTGGTTGCCAGATTTGCTGCTTTGTGGGATTTCTTAGATAAGATATGTATTTTGATATTTTCCGCGGAAATCGTTAGAAAAGTAAGTAGCAGTACAAAATTACTGCAAATTTTATTACTAACTCGAAGAGTAAGTCATGGTATGATTGCATGTCTATCTGCCTCTGTTGCCGAAATTTCAGCGAAAACTAAAACAATTCCGTAGCCGATTTTAATCGAATGGTTGGTCTAGTAGTGGACTTGAATACCAACCCGAGCTGTATAGCTTTTTAACAATTTTGATCAATCGGTTTGGCCGTCTCAAATGGTATGGCGGGTAAAAAAATTTCAAATGGCAGTGTGGTAAAATCTTTGCTGCAATAAAGTAAATCAAACACGCCTATTCGAAACATGAGATCCTTATTTGCGAATTATTGCAAATTTTTGCTAAAACTTGCAAATATGCATGCAGCACGTTATTTTAACAGACAGTCACATTAAAAATTTCAATAGTAAATAATTGCAATTTTGCAATTTTTAGCGGCATATGTTGTTCAAATTGGTGAATACAGCATGATTACTTAGATCAGCAATATATTTACATGATACAAGTAATACCTATCGCTTTGAGCCAGTGGCTAACCAGGCTTGCTGCCTTTCATTATATAATATTCTTTTTCAATCAATCAGATGGAATGGTTTCGATTGTGGCTGCTAGAGAGAGGCAATGTAGAGGATGTGGATCAGCACAAACTGGGAATTCTTTTTGAATCCATTTCAACCAAAATTGTGGCAGTTTGTGCGGCTGGAATGTTTAAAATTGATTTTTCATTACTTGGAACGGTATGCAAGTTTTATATTGAATTAGTGAAATATTAGGTGAACTAATTTTTCATTGGTTAATAAATAGATTAGTGGACTAGCCTTGACCTTTTTTATCGTTAGACTTCAGTCCGGGTCTGCAAATTCGTTGTATTGGTAGAACTGGTGCTTAATTAATTATCAATTAAATTAAGAAATTTAAGAATATATTATTCTATAATTAAGCATAAGAGTTTGCTTCTAGTTAATAATAAAAGTTGAAAGCTTACAAGAATATCTAATAATTTTAAAAACGGTTTGTAATACAAAAGCAAAGGTCGACAACCATACAGGGTCAAAATTTTTACTTTAATATTCCACAATTGCACACCGCTTACAGAACTATCTGCATTTCGTAAATCTCATTTTCTTTTCATATGTATCTCCTTTGAGGGAAAAAGGGTTCTCCTACAGCGGCTGTAGTACTTGTTTACTAACGGACATTAATTAAGGCGCCATACGATTTTTGTTTTTCTGTTAAAGTTGTTTATAATTATCGCAAATGATTAATAATTTCCAGGTAAGCAACAATGCATCTAGAAAAATAAATAAATCCAGTAATGATATATTAAATAGTTTGCAAGTTTTGACAAGAAAATTTGACGTTTAAATCTGCCTATAGGTATAATATAGGTACTAAAATTAATCAATAAAAGAAATTGGTTTTAAAGCAAAATCGAATGACGTTACATAAGTAAGTATAAGGACATTTAATGTACAAACTGAGTTTGTAAATCTAATTGTATTTATTGTAAAATGCTAAAATTAAACCTGTTAATATATTTTATAATTTAAATACATAAGCAGTCAAATACAGGCACTTAAAATGCTTGAACATGATTTAATAATATTAAGAATTGTAGGGTTAAATATTATCAAAACATAGCTCAACATCTCACAATTGTATAAAATCTCAATTTGTTAGTTTTATTCTTGCCTTCTAAAAATATTTCTCTCAACATTTTACAAATATCTATTGATTTTTGTCGTACAATACTGAATGCTGCTTAAATCATATTCGAGAAAAACAAGAATGACAAACTACAGTACATAATGGGGTTTCAGTGAGTAATGATTAATTATTAACGAAATATCTTTTACGTGAAAAATCCATGAATATTAGGAAAGTTTTTAACCAATGACAAGATTTTCAGTTTTGTTCCGGATTCTATAGGGTACTTATATAAAATCCATCTCAATAATTAGTTTTTACTCTCAAAAGCATTCACAGTTGAAACCTTATGTAAAATAAAATAAAGACGACATGGAAAATACTTTCATAATTTTTCGTGGTGAAAGTTGATTGGCGAAATTATTTGTACGATTTGGCTACCAAAATTTTATAGTTATAAAACAGATACCTGAGAGATGACGTGTTTTTTGCTTTTACTCAGTATCTTTGTGGTGTTGGCTGGGGAAAATGAGATTGTTCCATTGTTTTCATAAATTAAAATGTTTCCGGATTCTATAGGGTACTTATATAAAATCCATCTCAATAATTAGTTTTTACTCTCAAAAGCATTCACAGTTGAAACCTTATGTAAAATAAAATAAAGACGATATGGAAAGTACTTTCAGATTTTTTGTGGTGAAAGTTGATTATCGAAATTAATTGTACGATTTGGCTACCAAAATTTTATAGTTAAAACAGATACCTGAGAGATGACGTGTTTTTTGCTTTTACTCAGTATCGTTGTGGTGTTTGCTGAAGAAAATGACCTGGTTCCTTTGTTTTCATGAATTGAAATGAGAAACGATAAAGTTGAAGCAATTTTTATTGTGTCTCAACGCACAGATGGAAATACCGACAAGGAGAACAAAAAACATTCAAAAAACTCAAATTTAATTTACATTCATTTCAATTTTTTGTATTATCTGCTTATTTCTCCGTTTCGTTTGAAAAAATCCGGAAATGGGAAATTTGAAGTGGGTTACTGGCTTCCGCAAAAGGTATTTAAAAATATTTTTTAAAATTAATTTTGTGTAGAACGTTTTTTTCTTTTTTAGATACTTTGCGGATTAAAATTACTCTGTACAATTCTGAGCTGGTTGGCGTTGATTAGGATACGAGTCAGCAAACTTGAAAGTAACTCGGCAGTTTCATTTTTGCTGTTGTTGGCAACCACCTGCAGTTCAGCTTTTAGAATTATTATGTGCACAGGATTATGGAGGAAAAGTGATAAATATTTGAAACTAGCTAATTTTTTAAGTTCTACTTCTTCAAAGACCCTGTTACCCTACAATTCACAAGTACGTTTTTAATAATACTTTTAATCAAGCTTAAATTAATTAAAAATTTTGTTTTTAGGTTCAATCAACAAAATTAATTATTTTATTCTACTTGCCGTACATATTATTCCCGATTCTGAGATCTGTTTTGGGCGTTTCTCTTATAAATATTTGGGATTGGTCTCCAACTTGGCTTTACAGAAGATACTTTGCACAAGCTCGTTACACCTTTTTCTTGGCTAGTAGCCCTGGAAATTATTCAACAGCACCAGAGTTTTCCTCAATGATCGGAAGTGATCATTTTTTGGTTGTGATTTACGCAATTGAAAGGATTTCATTATCCGTAATGTTATGGTTTGTGTATGTTCACCTGTTCGTTTTAGTTTTTTCTCTGTGGGCTCCCGTGACGGCGTTTACAAATTTTGTTTATTCGCATCTGAAAATTGTTAGTGAGCAGAACGTAGGCACAGAATATAAAACGGAGTTTAGTTTGGTTTTTAGGCAGTTTAATGCTCTAAAGGATCTGTCGATTTTAATTAGAGAAGCAATCGGGGATTTAATCCTTCCCTTCATGGGCGTTGTAATCTTTAGTTATTCAATGAGCGTTGAAAGGGTCATGTTTTTGCAAGACGTGGTCGCCAGAATTTTTTCTTCGTGGGATATCTTTAATGGGATTTGTTTTTTGGTTTTTTCAGCGGAAATTGTTAGAAAGGTTTGTTTAACAAATTTATTTTTACAATATTTATTGCTACGTTTAAAAAAGTTTTTATAATAGATGGAATGGTTTCGAATGTGGATGATGGACAGAGGCCAGTTTGAGGATGTGGATCAGCACAAACTGGGGATACTTTTTGAAGCCGTTGCATGCAAAAGTGTGGCAGTTTGTGCAGCTGGAATGTTTAAAATTGATTATTCCCTGCTTGGAACGGTACATTTTTTATTTATTGAAAAATTTCAGTAGCATTTGAGCGAATACAGTTGTGTTTTTTACTAGATGGGAGGACTTGTTGTGACTTTTTTCATCGTAAGGCTTCAGTCCGGGCCCAATAATGTGTTTTAGTTATATTGCTTTAAATAATTATTTAGATAATCATATTACAATACAAATTACAAGATAATATAAAACAATACTTCACTGATAATGCGCAGCAAACTTGTGTGGCGACAAATCACTCTAATAAATTTATTCCTGTTGAAATAACTAATATTGAATTTTTAATGTCGAAATATTTCTTTCTGACACGAATGCCAACGCTGCATAATTCCAATTAATACAAATACAACCCATAATTACCATGCGATGAATATTGTAATTGTTTAAAATTTTTGTTGAATTTTAAATTTCAGCAATATTGAAAAAATATTTAATACAGCAAAGTACAATCATTTGCCCGTTTAAACATTCAAATGGATTTTTTATATTTTATAAAATCCAATGGTTTGGTTTAAACCGTAGTCGTTCAATTTTACCTTTCTGTGTTCTTCCGGCATGTTCCGGGTACTTATATAAAACCCATATAATTAATTAGGTTTTACTGTTGGTTGCAAAACGAGTACCTGAGAGCTGACGTGTTTATTACTTTCATCAGTTTTCTTAGGATGACGGCTGAATGAATAAGTAAAGAATATTTTTTGGATTTACAATGGGGAAGGAAACAATTGAGCCAATTTTTATCCTAACTCAACCATCAGAGGAAAACATGAATTCCACCACCTATTCGAAACACTCAAATTTAATTTACATTCATTTTAATTTTTTGTATTATCTTCTTCTTTCTCCTTTTCGTTTGAAAAAGGCAGGAAATGGGAAATTCGAGCTGCATTTCTGCCTTCCGCAAAAGGTGTTTTTTTAGAAAAATATTTCAAAGTATTAATCTGGTGCAGAACTGTTTTTTTTTTGTTTTCAGATACTTTGCGGATTAAATCTAGTTTTTGCAAATCTGATCTTATTAAATTGGATTAGATCAAGGATTAGCAAACTACGAAGCAATTCTGCAGTTTCGTTTCTACTGGTAGTGGGAACCACTTGTCGATTTGCTATCAGGGTTGTGATGTACGCCGGATTTTGGAGGAAGAAGGGCAAATATTTAAAGTTGGCTAATTTCTTAAGTTGCACATCTCCGCAGATCCTGTTACCCTACAACTCACAAAAGGTAAACACTTTCCTGTTAATCTACTTAAGTCATTTTAAAATTTAAAAATTGTTTTAGATTCAATCAACGAAATTCATCGTTTTGTTCCACTTGATCTACGTAATCAAATCAATCTCAATGGTGATTTTGGGAATTTTGGCTATCAACATTTGGGATTGGTCTCCATCTTGGCTTTACAGAAGATTCTTTGCACAAGCTTGTCACATGTTTTTCTTGGCAAATAACCCCGGAAATTTTTCAACAGCACCAGAGCTTTATTCAATGAACGGAAGTGATCATTTTTTAGTTGTCATTTACGTCATTGAACGGATCTCATACTATGTAATGTTATGGTTTGCGCTTGTTCACCTGTTCGTTCTAGTTTTGTCTCTGTGGGCTCCCGTGACGGCGTTTACTAATTTTATTTACAACCAGTTGAAAGTTATTAGGGGAGAATGCGGGGACAGAAAAGAATGCAAAACTGAATTTAATCTGGCTTTTATGCAATTCAATGCTTTAAAGGATTTATCAATTTTAATAAGAGAAGCAATCGGTGATCAAATTCTTTCTTTGATTGGCGCCGTTGTTTTTAGCTATTCAATGAGCATTGAAAGACTGATGTTTTTACAGGACGAGGTGGCCAGATTTTTTACGATATGGGCTTTTTTTGATATGATATGTATTTTGGTATTTTCAGCGGAAATCGTTAGAAAGGTAAACTGCAATTATTGCAATTTCATTAATAAATAAGAACTCGATTTTATTAAATCAGATGGAATGGTTCCGGTTGTGGCTGTTGGACAAAAGCAATGTAGAGGATGTGGATCAGCACAAACTGGGGATTCTTTTTGAAGCCGTTGCATGCAAAAGTGTGGCTATTTGTGCAGCTGGAATGTTTAAAATTGACTATTCATTGCTTGGAACGGTATGCAAGTTTTTATTGAATTAGTGAAATATAAGTTGAGCTAATTTTCCTTTGTAATTATACAGATTATTGGACTTGCCGTGACCTTCTTTATCGTTAGGCTTCAGTCTGGGTCTCCAAATGTGTTTTATTGGTAGAATTACTGCTTAATTATTTATTTAAAATATTTAACAATAATTTATTCCATATCGGAATGTCACAGTTTGCTTCTAATAAATAACTAGAATATTACTTGAATACTTACAAATCTATCTAAGAAATTTAACCCAGTTGAAATTACAAATTGCGGTGTTATTTTGAAAAACGGCTTGTAATATAAAAACACAGGTTGACATCCATTCAAGGTCAATCTTTGAACTTCTATTTTCCACAATTTCACACCTCTTACAAAACTATCTGCTTTCTTCAACTCTTTCATTTTCTTTCTGTTTATTTCATGCAAAAGAAACTCTTTAGAAAATCGAAACGTTTCCCCAACAACAGCACAAGTATTTATAGTTAGAAAATATACAAAGACAAGGGAAACTCCGAATCCTGCAATTAACAAATACATAAAAACAGGAACGTGTTCCCCTCCATCGACAATTATGCAAAAGAAACTGACAAGCAACCAAAATAGTGTTGTTATAGTTGCTGATATTCCGTCATTCAAGAAATTTTTGAATTTTAAGTATAACAATGTCAATTGTTTAAAAAGTCTTATTTTCTTGTTGATCTCTATCGTCCCAACCGATTCAAACTTTGCTAGTTTTGAAATATTTGCAAACATTTGCAAAAGAAAGAGTACTATAGGGCCGTAGAAAGTCAGGGATTGAGCACAGTAGAATCCTCCAAGAAGGATGAAGCCTCGGGCCAAGAAAGATCCCACAATCATCCAAATCTCCCGTTCTGTTGGGTCCCCCATTAAATCTTCAAATACGAAATAGAACGGATCAAAGCGGAAGTACATGGATGAAAATAGAATGACAAATGGGCCGAATAATCCAATCGTTACCGTCACGCCAACGGCATAGTCAAGAGAGTGATTCTTTGTGATCCTACCATAGTCCTTCTCAATTTGAGAGTTTTTCTGTAAAACCTCATTGAATCCTGTTAATGTAAGCGGGTGAATGTAGAAAAGAATCGGTAGGTAAACTGATAGAAACAAGCCTGTCCCTGCTCCCAAAAGCATTCCGGCTGTTCCATTGTTAAATCCGTCTCTTTCCTTAACCAAGTAATGACCTAGGATATCGTAGATACATGCAAATATTAAGGATGTGTTTAGTAAGCTAAACAGAATTAGAGAGATGCATCCTGGAATCGAGTGTTTGAAACTGAAATGTGTTTTCTCTTTGTTCAAAGAAATTGTTAGTGTGGGCATGTAAAAGAAGCCCTTTCTTTGCAAATCAAAAACAATTTTTTCTACTTCGTTGAACATATTGAAGCTTAAATTGTTAAAGAGTTTTAGTTCAAGTGAACAGCAAGACACATCGAAACTAACTAAACATTGTCACAATCAGGGGTATTGTAGAGAAATTACAAAATCTAAAATATCAATCTTTTTTGTAGATTTGAATTGCCAAATCTAATTTAACTTTTAGAATTGGAATTACTCAACCTTAAAATTAAACAGGTTTTATTAGTAGATGTTAAGATTTTCAATATGAGCAATACCCAATGGGTACCCTATAAAAGGCCAAAATAGGTACTCAATAAAAGCCCAGCGAGTAACCGTAAAGGCCAACAAGGCAAGTGCTTGACTTGAATGATACATCGAATGCTGCTGGCTGGTTAAAATACAATTTGGACATTGAATATTAAAATAATAATTTCAAAGATTCTCAATTGGGTATCCATTAATACCCACTGCCCAATGAGTATACCCAATAGTCATCCAATTGCAAATCCTACTCGGTATATATTAAACTTTGTATTATTGAAAATATGACAATTGTATGAACTTTGGCTTCTCCGTGAAGAGAAACACTAATATTATCAAAATGGAATTAACTTACAGTAAATTAATCTTTTAAAGTAAGCAAATCAGTTTTTTAAAGGTAATTTTGCTCTTCATTTTTAAAATAATTATTATTTTACTCACTAAAAAAGCAATTTTATATTTAAATAAGAATTTGAGTGATTTTCTTTTCCATTAGCTTGTTTAAACAGAAATACAGGCTTAAAATTAAAAATATTATGGATTATGGATCGTATTAAATACATTCGCATAAATCAATATTTAAAATGAAAAATGATAAGGTAGCATACCAAACATGATACTTTTGAATGGTTTACGTAGTTTTAGACAAAAAATTACGTGATTTTGTTTTATACAATTAGTTAATTTAACCACGATTAAGCCATTTAATTGCATGGTTCTTGTTAATAACCTGTGGCAAAGTTATGTTTGGCACATTAAAATATCACCAGAATACTTACAAATCTATCTAAAAGATTAGACCCAGTTGAAATGACAAACTGCGGGGTTATTTTACAAAACGGTTGAAAATATCCAGAATACTTACAAATCTATCTAAAAGATTAGTCCCAGTTGCAATGACAAATTGCGGGGTTATTTTACAAAACGGTTGAAAATACAAAAATACAGGTTTGCAACTATGCAAATTCAACCTTAGAATCTTCAACTTCCACAATTTCACACTTGTTTCAAAACCTTTTGAATTATTTAACTGTATCATTTGCTTTCTATCAATTTTATGCAAAAGTAACTTTTTTAAAGAACAACTTGTTTCTCCTACCACGGCACAAACATTAATACCTAAAAAATATACAAAGAGTAATGAAACTCCGAAACCTGTAATTAACCAATACATAAAAACAGGAACTCGTTCTGCTCCGTCAAAAATAATGCAAAAGAAACTGACTAGCAACCAAAAAATTGCCGTTATAACTGTAGATATTCCAGAATTTATGAAATCCTTGAATTTTAAGTACAACAATGACAATTCTTTAAACAGTTTAATTTTCGTGCTAAGCTTTTTAGTACTTGGTCTGTCAAAATTTTCTATTTTTGAAATATTTGCATATATTTGCAAAGTGTATAAAACCATTGGGACAAATAAAGTTAAAGACTGAGCACAGTGGAATGCCCCAAGGAGAAAGCCCCCTCGCGCAATGAAAGACCCCACAATCATCCAAATTTCTCGCTCCGTAGGGTCTCCCATAAGGTCTTCGAATACGAAATAAAACGGGTCAAAGCGGAAGTACATGGATGAACCAAAAATTATAAACGGGGAAAATATTCCGACGATTACGGCCATTCCAACGGCATAGTCCAGAGAGTGATTTGTTTTTATTCTTTCAAAATCTAGATATTTTTATAAAAATTTTTAAACTTCATAAAATCTAAAGTATTTTGCAATGCAAATACCTCTTTCATTCTTATCGTTTTTCTCCAAAACTTCATTGAATCCTGTTAATACAAGTGGGTGAATGTAGAACATAATTGAGCCATAAACTGATAAGAACAAGCCTGTTCCTGCTCCCAAAAGCATTCCCGCTGTTCCATTGTCAAAACCTTCTCTTTCTTTAAATAAGTAATGGCCTAGGATATCGTAGATACATGCAATTACTAAGGAGGTGTTGAGAATGCTAAATAAAACTAAATTAAAACATCCTGGAATTGTGTTTTTAAATCTAAAGTGTGTTTTTTCTTTGTTCAACTCGATTGTTAAAGGGATCATGTAAAAGAATCCCTTTTTTTGCAAGTCAAACACAAATTTTTCTATTTTGCTGAACATGATTGATTGTTTCTAATTCGCACAAATATTTTGGTGCTACTTGAAACCAGCACAAATGCTAAGCTAGCCAACTGAATAATACTGGGTTTAAGAATTGATTTTATACGTGACTTTTAGCCTAACTGACCAAGAATATTTAAAATTATATCCAATCCAATCCAATCCTAACTGAAAAACTAAAAAAGGTTAAGCCCATAAATTTATTTATTTTTAAAAGCTTACTTGAAATGGTCTTGTTGAATTTTTATTGATCTTTTATCTACATAAAAGCAACATATAATTTTATCATTTTTATTAAAAGTTAGCTATGAAACCGACATTCGAGTCTGTTTATCTCCACGATGACTGAATAATACTTTAAAATTTTTGAAAAATAGCAAAAAATTTCCATATAACATTCGCAACAATACAAGCAATATATTAATTTTCCTTTCCAGCTAGTACCTACTGCCCTTAATTTTACTTTTTCTTAATCTAATGGAAGTTTTTAGAAACTTGCTCACTGAATTATTTATGTTTACAAGGATTGTATGTTTTTACTTGATAAGAAGTTTTTTAAACCTAGTTGGTTGGTCTACAATTGTTTTTAAAAAATATCGAAAAGTTGTTCAACATTTGGTTAAGTCAAAAACATAGAGTTTGTCAAATAACATACAACAGATTACAATTTAAACGACATTTCTGTTTTGCATTCTCCATCGTATATAACTTTTAGGTTTGTCGGGCTTAAAAAGTACTTGCATGAATATATATAATAGATATTGTACTTCAAAACATGATTACGAGCCTTAAATCAATTTTTTAAAGAATCTATATAATTTTAACCATTTCCGTTAGTTTAGATTCAGCAAACTAAAATATTTTAAACGAAGCGGATACCTTCTAGTTCGATCCCCGCTTGGCATCCAAAATTTTTATGCGACTGCAGACGACACAAGACACAATACAAGAATGAACGATAGCAATGAAAAAACGCGGATTCCAGCCATGACGATTAGCAGAAGAATTACGTGGATTACGTCCTTTGTTTTAAAATATTATTGTCTTTTAGGGTTTCAAGCATTTTATTTTAAAATTTTACAAAGAAAAACAATTTAATTTGTTTAATAGATCAGACATGCTTTGGCTTTTAGGAGAAAGATTTATTATTTGATAATAATTAATTAAAATATTACTTGAATATTTACAAACCTTTCTAAAAGGTTTGACCAAATTGAAAGAATGAATTGCGAAGTGATTTTAAAAAACGGTTTGTAATACGCAAAAACAGGTCGACACCCATTTAAGGTCAACCTAAGAATCTTCAGTTTCCACAATCCCATAACTCTCGATAACCCGTTTCCATTTTTTAATTGTCTCAATTTCTTACGATTGATTTCACTTAAAAGTAACTCTTTTGAAGCACAAAATGTTTCTTCTATAGTGGCGGCAACATTTATACCTATAAAAGAAGCAAAAGCAAGAGAAACTCCTAATCCTGTAATTAACAAATACATAAAAACAGGAACTTGTTCCCCTCCGTCGAAAATAATGCAAAAGAAACTAATTAGTAACCAAAATAGAGCTGGAATGACTGCTGATAATGCATCATTTGCAAAATCTTGGAATTTCAAGTACACCAATGACAATTCTTTAAAAAGTTTAATTTTTTTGTAAATCTTGATCGTCCTTGTAGTATCATACTTTGCTATTTTGGATATATTTGCAAATATTTGCAAAACAAAAATTGCTACAGTGCCGTAGAAAGTCAATGTTTGAGCACAGTGGAATGCTCCAAGGAGGAAGAAACCTCGAGCCAAGAAAGATCCCACAATCATCCAAATCTCCCGCTCCGTTGGGTCCCCCATTAAATCTTCAAATACGAAATAAAAGGGATCAAAGTGGAAGTACATGCCTGAAAATATAATGACAAACGGAGTGAAGATTCCTACGATTACAGCCACACCAACTGAATAGTTCAGAGAGTAGTCTTCTGTTCTGACATTTCCAAAATCTAGATAATTTTTATTACAATTCCACTTTATTAATAATTCATGAAACCAACAGTAAATATTTTACGAAGTCCTACCTTTTTCAATCTCAGCGTTTTTCTCCAAAACTTCATTGAATCCTGTTAATGTAATCGGGTGAATATAGAAAAGAATTGATAAATAAACTGACAGAAACAACCCCGCCCCTGCTCCCAAAAGCATTCCGGCTGTGCCGTTGTTAAATCCTTCTCTTTCCCTAACCAAGTAATGACCTAGGATATCATAGATACATGCAAATACCAGGGAGGTGTTAATAATGCTAAATAAAACTAAATTAGTGCACGCTGGAATAGTGTTTTTAAAGCTTAAGTGCGTTTTCTCTTTGTTCAACTCAATTGTTAAAGGGGCCATGTAAGAGAACCCTTTTCTTTGCAAGTCAAACACAATTTTTTCTATTTTGTTGAACATGTTTGATTATTTCTAGTTAGCGAATATGTTTTGGAGTTTAATAATTGATTTTTATACCTGACTTTTAGTCTAAACCGACCAAGAGTAATTAAAATGACAAAAAGCAATACCGGAATCAAGTAGAAAATTATAACTTGTAAGTTATAGCTATAAAAAACTTGTTGCCAAGCCAGCTTAAAGCTTACAAAAAGTTTACATAAATTATTATCATTTTTAAAACCTTACATGAAATGGGCATGTTGAATTTTTATTGATCTTTTATCTACATAAAAACCCTATATTTTATCATTATTACTGAAAGGTTTGTTAGGAAACCAACATTCTAGTCTGTTTGTCTCCACGATGACTCAACAATTATTTAACAAATTTTAAATTTGCAATCATGTAAACTATTCGACAATGCTGCATATTCTTTAGCATTATTACTTGACTTATATCATGCTAACTTTCTCCCTTAAGGTTTGACATAGGTATTAAAATATTATTGAAACCTAGCAAAAATTACAGACAACATAATTGCAATAGTTATCTAATACAGATAGTTAGCAATATATTAATTTTCCAGCTAGTCCCTCTGTGAGCTTACTGCCATTTATTTTACTTTTATTTCTTAATCCAATGGAAGTTTTAGGAATCTTGCTCATTGAATTATTTATTTTTACAAGTATTGTATGTTTTTACTTGATAAGAAGTTTTTAAACATAATTGGTTGGTCTACAGCTGTAAGTTTTAAATATAAAAAAATGCTCAACATTTTAACATTTACTTAAGTCAAGCACAGAGTTTGTCAAATAACATACAACAGATTGACAAGAGAGACAACGTAATTTCTGTTTTGCATTCCCCAATCTAAACGTTTTTTAAGTTAGTCATGTTTATCATTAAAAGTACTGGAATGAACATATCAATCTTGTACTTGTATTGTATTTTAGCTTTAAATCAATATTTTTAAAATTCAATAAAATTTAAATAATTACTACTATCGTAAAAATAAAGATTACGTTTATCATTGTAAAATGAATTATACGGTGCTGCTGTAATTTGAATTACGCTTTTAGCTTACTTATGTTGCAAGTTAAAGCAGTATTTCGTTGAATGTCTCCCATAATTGCTATTTACAGGTCTAAAAATGCATGTTACACTTATTCGCAAAAGGTAAAAGTATGCACGGGCAAATAAAAAATATTGCAGAGGAAATTTTTTCTTTATTCCTGTGCGATTCGAATATCATTGACCAAGGGAAAATAAAATGCAGAGGAAGGAGAAGTTTATTCTCTTATGGGATAATCTTACAAAATGAACCAATTTTTATTAGAGCATTAAGTAAAGTGAATTATTTGCACAATACAAAATATGCATAACATAACAGAAGTCTATCCTTTTAATGTAAAATAATTCAATAAATAAATACGCAAACTAGTTTGTGGTATATCACTAATTTGTAAGTCGTGTAGTAGTATCCTAGTGTTTTTGAAAATTGCAAAAAGTACAAAGGTTAGTTTTATTAAAACTTTAGAAATTTGCTGGTCGTAGAAAGCTAAAATATTACTTGAATGCTTACAAATCTATCCAAAAAATTCGATCCAGTTGAAATTACAAACTGCGGGGTTATTTTAAAAAACGGCTTGTAATATAAAAACACAGGTCGACATCCATTCAAGGTCAATCTTTGAACATCTATCTACATTTTCACACCTCTTACAAAGCTATATGATTTCTTCAGCTCTTTTATTTTCTTTCTTTTAATTTCATACAAAAGAAACTCTTTTGTGCACCGAAACGTTTCCCCACCGCTGCGCAAACATTAATGCTTAGAAAATAAACGAAGAAAACGGAAACTCCGAAACCTGTAATTAACCAATACATAAAAACCGGAACTTGTTCTCCTCCATCGACAATTATGCAAAAGAAACTGACTAGCAACCAAAATAGTGTTGTTATAATTACTGATATTCCGTCATTTACAAAGTTTTTAAATTTTAAGTACAACAATGTCAATTGTTTAAAAAATCTTTTTTCTTGTTGATTTCTATATTCCTAGCGGAATCAAATTTTGATATTTTTGAAATCTCTACAAATATTTGCAGAATAAAAAATACTACAGGGCAAAAGAAACATAAAGATTGAGCACAGTGGAATCCTCCAAGAAGGATGAAGCCTCGGGCCAAGAAAGATCCCACAATCATCCATATTTCCCGCTCCGTTTTGTCCCCCATTAAATCCTCAAACACGAAATAGAACGGATCAAAGCGGAAGTGCATGGACGAAAAGAGAATGACAAATGGGGAGAATATTGCAACGATGACAAACATACCCACCGCATATTCCAGAGAGTGATCTGTTTTACGATTCATACGAAAGTCCCTTTCAATTTCAGCGTTTTTATGTAAAACTTCATTAAATCCTGTTAATACAAGCGGGTGAATGTAGAAAAGAATTGACATATAAACTGACAGAAACAAGCCCGTCCCAGCCCCCAAAAGCATTCCCGCTGTTCCATTGTCAAATCCTTCTCTTTCCTTAAATAAGTAATGACCTAGGATATCGTAGATGCAGGCAAATACTACGAAGGTGTTGATGGTGCAGAAAATAAAAGGCCGCAAGCTTGCCTAGTTACTAGCTCGAAGTGTCTCTATAACTTCTGGAGTTAACCGTTACATCAAAACTACTTAAAAAAATTCTGGAAATTTGCAAAAAA
>JAANSO010001613.1:0-16245 GCA_036507315.1 Lepidocyrtus fimetarius | reverse complement strand
TGATGTATATTTTATTATTTGATGGAGTATATGGAGAAAGACAAAAAATTGAAACTGCAAAAACTTTAGAATTTCTATGATATTATGCTGCCTCTTTAATACACTCATCAAATGAGTTTAAACGATGTCCATGAAGGTGCAAAAGCAATGAAGCAAGAAACAAGTTTTTTGTGAGAAGAATGGCAGCAAAAAAGTTTTTAACACATAACCAGTTTTTGGTATTGTCATTTTTATTCATGGATTCAGATTCAATGCTCTTTAAAAAATGCATGCGCACATTATATAAGAAGTTTACTTTAATCTTTAACTCAAACAAAGACAAAGTCTGCATAGTGTATTACTAGAGACAGATTATGGTATATGTTTGCTCAAGCTGTACATACATATACCGGAAGAAGAATAAATTTCAAAACCTTATGAAGCAAACATTTAGCCAATAAAGACTACAACTACCAACTGATCAAATCTATAAGTTTAGCAAAATTAAATTTGGGATCTCGACTATTGAAATGTTAATTTTTTAAAGCATTATGACAATTCTGTTTCAAAAACAATGATCCATGAATGAAACAAACCTACCTGGGGAACCTTTTAAGAAACTTTATGACAATGATACCTTGTCTGGCGACCTTTGTGGTTTACTACGGTTTAACTTGGGCGCAATTCATTATATGAACATAGCTGAAATGAGAGAATAATGATGTAAAAAATTATTCTATATAGTTACACAGCAATAACGCATGAATTAACAATAACAATTGAATGGTAATAGAGGGATGGAATGTTGTCATATTTTAATTATTTGTTAAAAATTCAAAATGTGCACCTCTTGCTTACCCCAAAAATAGTTTTTTAATAGAAAGTCAATCATTTCTGCAATTGGATGAACTTTGGTTTTTGAATGATGCATTTAGAACAATTAGCCTACCAAGAAAAAGCCAAATTTCATTTTAAAATGACATCAGAATTGCATCTTTTTCTTATTAAACAAATCAACCTGAATCCAATTCCTGAATTTATTCAAAAACATGCGCCAATTTACTAAATAAAAGCTTGAGATAAGTTAACTTTTACCATCAAATCTCAAAATTTGTTTAAATCACTAAAAGCAAAACGTTTACGTCATCCCTAAACCCAACATTTCTTTCAAGGTATGAGCAAACAATTTTCAGTTTTTAAACTATAAAATGAAAATTTATAAAATTACACAAAACCGAGCAAAAATTTCGTTTGTGTAAACAGATGAAAGTTTTCTCCATTGCCGTTGCCCTTGCCGCAATTTTATTTGTGGCTTATGCTTTGCCAAGACCTGAAGAAGAAGAGACCGAAGCTCCTGCTGAACCCGAACCCGAGGAACCCGAAACAGAAACAGAAGCTCCTCCACCAGAAGAAGAGGAATCACCAGAAGAGCCCGTAAGTTCATGACACAGAAGGAGATCATTTTCAATTAAAATCTTTATTCGAGAATGTATGACTTAACAGGAAGAGGGAGAAGAAGAGGTTACTGAAAATCCCGAGGAAACCTCCACTGTCGATCCCTGCACACAATTTGAGGAACAATGCGGAGGTATGCAAATAAAGAAAACGCGCATTACTTTAATATATAGGAATTTAAAAAAATAATCTAACCTAATCTTTTTTAATATTCTTTCAAAGCCAACCAAGATCATTTAAATAACGGTAACAATCACCCCAACAATACTGTTGGAAACACTACTCCAAGCCCACATTGTCACGCTTTGCAACAACAATGCGCAAGTCAAAATAACTCCACCATGCCAGGAAGTTACACAAAGCCTGCTACTAACACTCCAACAACTTTGTCAACCATGGGAATGCCTTCCACCATGAGCACTCCTCCAGTTCCAGGCGGCTAAGCTTTAACAGAAACCAAACTAGGTCTTTCAACATGTACAGCATTTATTGACGGAAACGAGTTAAACTAGTTTTAGAAAATACGTAATTTATTTCAAGTTGTAAAATTAATTGGGTTTATTTTTAAAACTTAAGTTACATTATGTAATAATTTAAAACTACAATTATTAGACATGATGAAATTCTTTAATTTATAACTAATTTGGCATAATTATACATGTAAATAAAGATCTGAAAAATAACTGCAAAAATAACTCTATTGTTGTATTGACTTGACATTTTTCAAATGATTCAAATCCCAAGATTGATTACATGCTCACACTTGAATTGCTTTCGATACTCGTTCAATGATTCGGTGAATTTTAATTTCAAACTTTAATGTGCTCATACATTATTTTCTTGATTCTAACCAATTTCGCGTTCGCTTTATTAAGCTCCAGAAACTTAAATTCTTAAAGCGATCATTCTTTAAGCCAATGATGTACTAACTGACTAACATATATCATTTTTCATCTTTTAGACATTTAATACGCTGGTGCTCTGGAAATTTAGAGTTATGCTAAAATATTATTCCGATTTAATACAATGCTTAAATCCTTAATTTACACAAATAAATTATAATTTTTGCATCTATCTACTACTTTTGATAATTAATTTTAAATGATTTTTATTAACAGCAACGTTACAAAGCTTAATTTGCATATTTTTTGCAGTAGTTTTGATTGTTACAAAATTTTATAATTCACTTAAGTTGTCAAAATGTGATATCACTGTCAGTAATGACAATACAAATATATGTTAACGGATGATTATGCCAGACATTGCTGAATTGTTTCCTTTGTGTATGTATTTTTTTAAATCCTGACCTGACCTACTATTTTCCTTGTCAGTACCTTTGAGTTAATGTTCTACTTTTATGCCTGATTAATTCCAGTTCACGAATATACAGGGTATATAAGCTGGTCGTTTACCGAAATGTTTCATCATTTGTAAAGTTAAAATTATTTTTAAACTCGAATTAAAACTAAAAATTGTTTCAATGTAAGTTAATATTTTTATTCAACAATTTCAGCAGAAATCAAAATTAGTACTTAAAATTTGATAAAAAAGTTGTATTTGAATTATTTTTTTAAAGATGAAGGTTTTATCCGTTGCTGTTCTTGTCGCCATTGTTTTCATGGCAAACGCGTGGCCCCACCCATACGACGAGGAAAACACTGGCGTATGCAACGAGTTTAAATTTTTTAAATTTGTAATGATTTGAGAAATGTTAAAGCATTTTTTGTTAATGTAGGAACAAGGCGGTGAGGAAGAAGGGGAAAACCAAGAGGAAGGTGAAAATACTACTCAAGACCCTTGTAAACAATTCCAGGAGCAATGCTCAAGTAATAAACAAATTAAATATTGCCAAGTGTGTTGAAAAATACTGATTTTTACAGAAACATTATATTATGTAAATAGACGATGAAGACGTGTACAATGGAAG
The DNA here is from genome assembly GCA_036507315.1 of Lepidocyrtus fimetarius. NCBI lineage: Eukaryota > Metazoa > Arthropoda > Collembola > Entomobryomorpha > Entomobryidae > Lepidocyrtus > Lepidocyrtus fimetarius. The sequence goes on along the minus strand of JAANSO010001613.1, from coordinate 12,884 downwards.
CAACAATGGAAACCAAACTAACGGAAACACATTACCCCCAGCCAATCCCCAATGTCAAGCTTGGAAAGAACAATGTAACGGCCAGTCCACTCAACAGGGAGGTATGACCACTCCATTGCCAACTCAGCCAACTACTCCAGACATGAGCAATACTAACATGACTACCCCGGCCCCAGAAGTGCCCAATCAAAATACAACCAGTACGAAGAAATACATTAATTTAATTGCAGAATTTTGTAGGAAATTGTCAGCCTTAAGTAATACAAAAAAAACTAATGTAAAATAATCTTCTGATTTTCAGTGCCAATCGTTGGAATCGGTCCAGGACGTTAACTTTGCTTTGATCGAAAATACGAACCAGGACAAAATTCAACTTTACCTCCAACTTTTAGTTGAAAAGACAACATTAATTTATTCTAACTGTATTGGTTGTATTTATGACTCTGCAATTTTATTAAAATCGATGCAAAAATGACAAGTGACAAAAGTATTAGAGTAATTTATTTTATATGGCTATAGATTAGATTTCAGAAATTTGCATTTATTATCTAACATAATATTTAGCAACATTCATTAACTTGGTCCGTATTGATTAGTACGTGACATCTTTCTCACTACATTTTGGTCCCTTGGTTTTCATTTGAATATGCAACTTATGCAAGCAACAATCTACTAATACGTCTTCAGTTAAAACTACATATTTTTAAAATCAAGCTAATATGTATGATGCATTATACATACAATTCGACTATGTCAAAAATAGTAATTTCGTTTTATACATATTAATGACTGATAAATGTTGTCTCTCCTTTGATTGTCAACAACTCCATTAAAACACCATTCTTTCCTCCTTTTTCTACCCACTCCTCCACCAATCTAGTTCGAAAAAAATAGAATTTTTTTAGAATGTAAAGCAATAGAATTGCTATACGGATATCTTGTTAGCATTAAGCTTTTAATTTTGCTAAAGCAATGACCTTTTTACCCTGTAACGTGATTCAAAGGAGTCCACGATCCAAAGTCTGCCGAATCATCAGCAAACTTTCTGTTATTTGGGGTGTCTAAAGTGCGTGGAAGTAGTCCAACAACAACGCATCCTTTGGGAAGACCACTTCCTTCACACGCCAAAGTTTTAACAAGATGATGTACCGCAGCCTAGTTGAAATTATACAAAACATCTAAAAAAATTGTCCATTATGTAAGTACATTTAAGCATTGTTTCAACCCTACTTTAGCCATTCCATAGCCAATCATTTCTGGTGTAGACCCCAAAGCTGCCTGTGCGCCAGTTAGCACCAAAAGTCCATTTTCTTTTAATAATTTGCCGCCTAAGTAAGCAGCGACGTCTTGAGGACTCCACACTCTGCTTGAACATTAACTCAACAGAGCTTAAAAAATTGTCGGAAACAATGTTTCCTCCAGCCCAGCCTCCAGCAACGCAAATTATTCCGTTTAGAAACATTTGAGAGTCACCTTCCTCAACGTTTAAAGCTTCCCTCAGTTTCAACTCAATCCATTCAGCCTGTTCAAAGTTAAAACATGTTCATTCAAAAAAAATGAAAGTAGTTCTCAATTTTTTTAGATTTACCTGTTCGGTTGCTGAAGTAAGACGAGAAATGTTAATGCTGAGATCCGCCTTTTCATTTTCCCCATGGTCAACACTGGCAATCCAAACTTTCTTTTTCTTGAAGTGTTCAATTAAAGCTTGTCCGAGAGCGCCACGCCCTCCAATTATCAATAATCGCTGTTGACTCATAGGCATATGATAGACAGCACTTTAGCTTTGTCTAAAAATATGATTTTTACGAAGAAATTAACTACCAATAATTTTCAGTTTTTAAGCTAAAAAAATGTTTAAATACAGACGATTTCTTTAATGGGATCGTTCAAAAGATATTGTGAAGGTCAAACACGAACTTTCACTTTTAAGATTTATAGATTCATCAGTCGAGGAAATATCATCTGACAGGGAGAGAAAAATAAGAAAATACACTTTAGATATGTGTTTGCAACAAGTTGCAACAAGAAGAAAAAGAGAAAGTATTCTTTTCACTTGAGCAACACTTGATTTGTTACAAGAAAGTCTATATGGGTATATGTTATGTATGTACGATATGAACTTTTCTTTGTAAGAAGTATATTATTGAAGCTTATACGGCCACAATTTTACATTTCATACAAAAATCCTTGCTTTTCTATAACGAATTTTAAGATAATATGAAAACTTATTTACTTGAAAATAACCAAAATAATCTGCCAATTTGAATAGTTATTGCTTACTGATTAATTTCTCTTTGTAACTATCCCATCAATAGCATTTATTTAGAGAAACTAACAGAGTACACGCCTACTTGATGGTTATTTTCATTGGTTGTTCTTGTTTGCTTACTTCAATAACGATGAGCTACATACAAATTAAATAGTTTTGATAATACATTTTGTGTTTTTTTGCGCAAACTTTCCCAATTGCATTATTTATTTATCAAATTGATGTATAGTAATATTTATTTTGTACAACCTACAAAATTCTAATTCAATTCAATCTCATTCGCGCAAACAAGTGCAGTAGTATTAAATCCAACAACCAAAATAAATCTATAGACATGATTGATGTGTTGTTTACTCGACGATGAAAATGACAATAGGGAAGGTTGTTTAACTATTAAACAACATGGTCATAATATTGTAAGATAAATTAGATAATCAACTTTTATTTAAAATCCTTTCCATTGTAATATGGATTCGCAACTTTCTCCAGTAATGTTTTAACTTGAAATTGCAACTGACGTGAGCAACACTTAATCTTGAGGGACTAAGTAAGTATGTTTCAGGTACAAACTACAACATCTACTTCAAAGCCGACCATCAAAGACACAAATCATCGGAAACCTGCGTTTGAAAATCTTGTGCTAACATTACCTAATCAACTTTACAATGAAGAAGAACCCCATTCAACCAATCGTACTTTTCTTCGGCATCGCCATGAGTCCGAGGGTGAAGATTTGTTTGTAAACTTTCGGGGATTGCTCATTCTTGGACGAATTTTAGGCGTCATTCCAATTTCAGGAGTTTTTAAGTCCAAATCTTACAAAAATTTGAAATACAGGTTTGCTAACAGGCTTTCCAAGAATATGCCAAACCTTTATCATAAACCTTTTGAATTCTTTTCCATAGCTTATTGAGTACCGCCGGCATCTTCAACTTGACTTGCACAGCCCTTCTGGCTTTCAATGCTGCTTTAGCAATTGGTCGAGCCATCCAGTTAGATAAAAGGAATGTGTTGGAAGTTGCAAGGTCGATTGGGAATCCATTGTTTGCATCTTGGGGGCTTTTAATGTACTTACATAATTTTTCTATCCAATAATTCTTTGTACTTTTTAATTAATGTTTCTGCAAACTTTTTTTTGAACAGCTACGTGATGTATTCACGCAAGCGCTACGAGTTTTTAAAAATATTTAAGATATGGGGGAAATGCACTAGGGATCTAGTTTATACTAAAAAGGATTTATATTTGGACCGTTACATAATCCTAATTTGCGTTGTATTATTTACGTCCACGGTTTTGGAGAATGCAGTATTACACTTAGAATACTTTAAATATTTTGATGACATAAACGGCCACGTCAAACGATGGGGTCGCGATGATTCGAATGCTTCAGTGTTTATCATGTATTATTGGAGAAGTCACCATTATTGGTATCAAATGATTGGCTACCACCCAATTTTTGTTGTTCTGGTATTTCTTGTCCACAAATGGATTCTTTACGGATGGAATTATTCTGATGTGCTATCTGCACTCTTCTTTAGAGCTTTGTATTTNTTTTGTTGTTCTGGTATTTCTTGTCCACAAATGGATTCTTTACGGATGGAATTATTCTGATGTGCTATCTGCACTCTTCTTTAGAGCTTTGTATTTCAAATTTAAAGCCCTTTATGAGACGGCAAAGGAAAGGCTGGTTAAAATTTATCCGTTAGTGCAGACTGACCGGTTTATAGCTTCAAAAGAAGGTAATGTAATTAAAATGCTACTTTGCTGTTTGTTGATGCAAGTAATATAAAGAAAATATATAATTTAGATCAACATGCGTGGATTCAGCTTGCAAAGGATCATAACTCGCTTTGTGAAATTTTAAAAGGACTGAATGATTTCTTCTCTCCAATCGTGTTTGCTTCTTATGCAGTAAATATCTATTTTATTTGCATGCAGGTAATTGTTATTGGTATTGATGGATACAAGTCATTTTTACGAATACTTTTTTATAATCTTACGTTTTAAATCACATATAGCTACTGGTGGGAATAACTCCAGAAGTTACGCAAAACAGTTTGGTTCACTCCATCTATGCACCTTGGAGTTTCTTTCATATTATTATCAGGATATTTTTCTTTTCCTATTTTGCAGCAAAGATTAATGACTACGTACATAAAATTAGTGAAGTGGTAATGCGATGTCCGACCGAGTTTTATAATGCCCCAGTAAGTAAATTTTGAACTTTGACAAAAAAAAAGTTTGTGGCATATGGAATGATAAATCTAATTTGCATTTTGTATTAAAAATACTTTAGATTGCAAAACTTGAAAAGTTGGTAAACAGTAGCCAAAATTTGGGATTAAGTGGGCTAGGCTGTTTTGTTATAACTAAACCATTCATGCTTGGGATCTTAAACGTTGTTTTTACAATTGAAATAGTTTTGCTCCAGGCTCCAGGGATTGTCTACAAACGCCCCAACTAACACCAGCAAATGTTAAAAGTTGTATCCATTTAGCTCTATCATACCAGTGCTTCTAGTTTATGGTACTGTTCAACTGTTCATTAGCTGCAAGAGAAAGCAGTCACTCCTTTCATAATAAAAATATTGATCATGTTAAAATCATGTTTTTCACCAACTTCACTGATTTATGTCTTGTTATAACAAACGAATCCTACGATGAACTTCATGTCAAACCAGCAAGAAACTTTATTTGTCATTTGTAGCTTGGCAATGCAATGATCAATGACAAAAATATTTTGCAATGGACGTATAATAAAAATTAAAAATAAAAGTTTTTATTATACGTCCATTTATTTTGCATTCATGTAAGCACTAATGAAGGGTCCTATTCCATATTTTTAGTGCTCTTATGATGCTCTAATCTGACTTGTAGAATATCATTAAAAATTAACAATGAATTGCTACAATATCAGGATGTTTAGACAAAAATTGGCTGGTATTGCTAGCTTAATATCTAAAATATTCTTTAATTTTTGCGGTGTAGCACACGCGTTTCAAGATGCCATTTTACCATTTTTTGCTGGTTTACTCGGTATTAGCTGGTATTGCTAGCTTAATATCTAAAATATTCTTTAATTTTTGCGGTGTAGCACACGCGTTTCAAGATGCCATTTTACCATTTTTTGCTGGTTTACTCGGTGTGTATTTCCTCTTCTGGATGCAAGATTTATACGAAGCATCAAAGTATAATCAACAGGTTCCCGAACCAATTAGAATGGGGAACATCTTTAAAGAAGGAAGAGTTCCTATAGTTCACCATCGTAATATTAGTCATCAACAAAAATTGCAACTGCCGCCGGAATCAAACCAGGACACAAAAGCAAATCCCAGTTGGCCAGAGGGATCTTGGTTGAATCTGGAAAGCGTCAGCAATGAAAGTCTCGTGTGGGTGGTGACTCCAACTTTCAAAAATCCATACCAGTACGCAGTAATTAACTCGTATAGCGCAAGCTTTATATCCAGTAAGAGGCTTTGTTCGGTGGCTTGTCATTGACGACTGTGAAAAATCCAATGGAACAAAGGATCATCTACAGAAGCTTCAAGAATTCCTCTCAGTATTCGGCGTCAAGTTTACTTTACTCAGAACCACTAAGAGATTAAAAACACAACGAGTGTACAGTCGTCCCAAAGGAACTGATGCCAGAAGAACTGCTTTGGATTATATAAAAAAGATGAACATTCGTGGAGCTGTTTATTTTGCAGATGATGACAATGTGGGATGCATTTTTAATTATATTTAATTTCACCAGTTACTTTTGTGGAAATATTTTGTTTCATTTTCAGACTTATGATTCAGACATCTTCAGACAAATGCAAAATACGAAAGCGGTATCAATCTGGCCTACCGGGGCAATTACAGAGTGGACAGTTAGCAGTCCGATTGTCAGAGAAGGGAAAGTTGTTGAGTTCTTTGATGCTTTCACTGCCAACAGAAGGTTTCCAGTGGACTTCGCTAGTTTTGCATTTAATGCCAGTCTGCTCTATGAAAAGGTCAATAGTCAATCATTTGTCTTTAATCGCTATGAAAGAGCACTGCTTTTATGTTTAAATCTCTTTTTAATATAGAAAAGAAATGTCACTATTCCATACATTATCAGTTATCAGGAAACCATGTTCTTAAGGACACTAAATGTCAGCAAGGAGGAATTTGAACCTTTGTGCAACAATGCCACAGATGTAATAATATGCTTTCAAGTAGTTCATTTAGGATAATAAATTAAGTAATTATAATATTGTAATAATGGATATTTGTTATGATCTATACAATACTAGGTTCTGACTTGGCATACAAAAACTATACATACTGTGCCTTTGGGTGAACAGAAAACCGGCAAGAGGAAAATTATGAGAAGCTTTTAGACCTCACATCAGGACTATAATTATTTAATCTCCGGGTCATATGAAATTGTATAATCATTATCTAGTTATTACTTTGTTTAAAACGTGTAATTTAAATAGGTGGCAGCTATTTTCACTGTCACAATGTGCAGAATTTAATAAATTGAAATAGTAGTAGATTATTTATTACAAAGTACTGTTAACCTCCCTTTTATTTAGTCAGGATGAAAATGCCCGCTGTAATAAGTACTATTTAACCCACTTGCATTTGTATAAAAAAACGTGAGTACCCTATCTGTTAGGTAAAAAGAATAGTAGCTAAGGAAATGGAAATAACGTACGTAAGTTCTGGAATAGTTTTGGCATATGTACATTTTTGTTGGAATTTGGAAAAAAGTTTTGTCGATATTTGTCAGATCTACACACATTTTTGAACTTTCACGCATAGCAGCATTGGTAGATATTTGAAAAGTAAATAGCTGCAACAACGTGACTGACAGCATTGAATTTGCGTTAGTCGGAATTTATCAATTTCGTAATCATATTTTTGCTTCAAATCATTTACAATTCAAATATACTTGAGGTGAAAAGTGCAAAAGGTGGAGAGCTCAACCTTTACAACATGGCTTGCAATACAGAGTTCCTAACGTCTCGGGGAAAGTGGACAACCGTCAATCAGGATGAGTATAGAAACCCAGCCGATGTTAAAATGGATAGGTATGCACTACAGTTAATACTTTTGAAATTATAGCTCTGATTACAATGTGTTAATTTTAACAAGCTTTTTTAACACTTTAGATACATCCAGTCTGAAGAGATGGCTCGTTACGAGAAATGTATAAAAAACGAGGATCAGAAAGCTAAAGAAGAAGAAGAACGAGCAAATGCCAGACAAGAAATTTGCTGCAAAATACAAAATGAGATGAGGGAGCCAACTTACATACCGGACGACTTTTCACATCAACCCAGGTTGGTAGTCAAAAGGAACTCAAAAGTTATTGTATAATTAATAGTTTAATGGAAATCTTTTAAACAGCTGCCAAAGCCAAACCGCCATGGTGTCGCTGTCTTGCCACGGGAGACCCTAACTGCTATGAAGAGGCACAAGGAGAGAAGTATACTGAAGACCTGTGTCAATGCAAGCGTTGCTACAATCAAATGGAAGCAACCGAAGACAACAGTCGTCAACGAGTTTACTCATCTACACACTTTCTGGACTTCCGGCATCCAGACTATCCCTACATTGCAACAAAGTTGGCTAATCAAGCTGACATGAATGCAAGATTCAAAGAGTACAAAGCAAAGAAAGATGCTGAAGACGCTGCAAAAGAACCAAAAATTGCTCCAGCTCCACCAGAATATGAAGATAGAGTTGATCCAAATTGCTTATGTTTGTATGAGGACCTTCCTCCAACGAAATTTAATCGAGGCTGGAAGGCAGATGAAAGCTGGTGGAGATCTCCCACGGATGAGTGCCGGAAGGGAATTGTAAGGAAATATATTTGGACCACTACCTATCGAGAAATGAATAAGGATGGAGCAGCACTTCCTTTAACCAAAAGGGATATCCCAGCTGGCTCCAGGGAAGCGAATGCAAATCCGATTCAGAACGCACCAGAGCTAGCTGAAAGGACTTTGGTTCCGATTGGAAGCCCAACTTTTGAAAAATGGGACAGGCCACAAGTTCGTATAGTGGCAAATCGCTGTGATACGATGTATAATCGACCTGATTTGGTTCATGATGCATATTTCCAAGAACATCGATTATGTCGAGCAAAGTAAGAAGTCAAAAACTCATTGGAATTCGCAAAAAGCAGATGAAAAACTTTTATTTACTATTTTTATTATTCAATAAAGGTATGCTCGAGATCCTGAAGCTCATTTCGTTGCGTCAAGGGAAAACATGGATTTGGTGAAGAAAGAGAAGTTACGCTTGGTGTACGATAGACCTATTCCAGGGTATGCTTTTGGTCATCGTATTAGCTTCATCAAAAGTTTAATTTAATTTTTTAAATATAAAAGCCACGTCGCATACATGATTTACTACTTTTATGAATGTGAAACAGATATGCTGGTTACGATTGTATGGTTGCCCCTCCAGTGTGTAAAATTAAAAAGAATATGAATCGTTTTGATCCATTCGAGATAATGTCCAGTTATCAAGCAAACTACATGTAAGTACTAATGTAATGTAATGTAATGGAGGTCTTTGAATATTCAGAGAATCCTACCAGTTCTTATCCTTCCTAAGTAGAAATATGAATATCTGTAAAACATCCAATATTTATTTTCTGATGGTGACAGATTCCACCCAGAAGAGAGTTATGCTTCACCGGTTCAAGCATTAAAACCTGATGAATTTGAGAGGATGGGAATTTCAACGAATCCAATGAACACATTGGGCAAAATGCCATTGCCAGATGCAAGGAGGCTCTCGTGCTACTTGGAATGTGACCTGAAGGAGTGTCGACGTGGTGAGACGGAGATTTGCAGAGCGTCTTCCTAAATATAATTGCCTATAAAAGTAGTAGAAGAATAATGTAACATATCTGAACGAATCCAACAAAGCATCTATCATTAACAGCAACCAAGTGATTCCTTAATATTGTATTTGAACTTTTGGATGTTTGAATAAACTATATCATTTCGACTGACAATTAGCTCAAAATATATCGCTTATGGTTAACAGCAATGATTTATAATCATTTAATTGCAATCATGTTGATTTTTTAATAATTAAATTATTTAGTTAAATTTTTACTGAAGCCCTCTAGGATGGAATATAACGTTTTAAATGTAGTTTTAATTGTCCTTTAATTTTTAATTTTGTAAGCAAACATAAATTCAGCATGTTTGACATTGAAGAAAGACTTGTTTGAGTTTTGTTCATTAAGCAACATCCGGTTCCGGTTACAGTTCCGGCTGTCTATCCATCCACGGAATATATTTAATATCATTCCAGTCTGGGTCAAGGCATAGATCCGTTTCAGATGATAACTGAGCCTTGAGTAGTTTTAAACAAGGAAACCAATTCTTTAAAAGAGCAATATCGTTAGATGTTAGTGGCCATCCATAAAACTGAAAACGCTTCAGAGTTGTACACGAAGGAATGGACACAGTATCGTTCATGGTCCAATCCTCTGCTCCAGGTTTTCTTAACATCATCTCGCCAAGATATATGGAATTGTAGTAAATGTTCAACTCCTTCAAGTTACGCATTTTATCTCCTACATTCCGTAAATCAAATTTAAATCTAGCAGTTCGAACATCCTGATACTGATTTGATATGGTTTGGAAAGAGAAAAATTTCAATTTTGGAAACATCATTCCTGACAAGTCCAAAATATATTCGTTTTCAGTTAAGTGACAGATAAATGACAGCTCAACATGCTCCAAGCTTTTGCTTGTATGTTTCAATATTGACAACAACACGGGCATTATTTCCATGTCAGAATCTAAAATCATTTTGCTAACAGACAAATGTTTTAATGCAGATGGTGTATTATTTGGCAGCTCTAGATAGTTTTTCAAAGGGTCTAGCTCCTCCGTTGAGTACGCTGGAAACACCAGTTCTTCTAGTATAATGTACTGTCCATTAGCGGCAGGAGATAGCAGTCCTTCCAAAATCTCATCTTGGCACTCACAGAGGGTTAAGCAAAGTCTCTTTACATGTAAATAACGGCAAGTTAAAATTTAACATCAACATGCATTAAATTTTATGCTAGTACTTGTCACCTTTAATGCTGGAGTGAATTTTAAAAGTTGCTGAAATGGTGGTCCTTTTGTCTCCAATCGGATTTCCAACGTTTTTAAATTCATATTGCACTTGCCACCAGTATCAGTTATGTTAAAAACATCATTCTTCTGCTGTTTTCTCCCTTTCCGTGTAAATAGATTACTTGTTTTCAAGAGGCTTAAATTTGGACAAGCTTCTAAAACCAAGCGAACGAGAGGAGAGATGATTGGTTGATCAATCAACGGACTATACAACTCAAGATGAGTTATGTAAGATCCATAAAAATTCCAGAAGAATTGATCCTTTGTTACAGGGTTAAATAAAGAAATCCGACGCAGACAGATTTTACGATACGGATAGTGCATTTGAAGGAAATTATTTTCAATTTCTTCTCCATTAGATAACTTTTCGATTTCCAGTACATCACAGAAATCTAAAATTCCAAAAGAATTGATCCTTTGTTACAGGGTTAAATAAAGAAATCCGACGCAGACAGATTTTACGATACGGATAGTGCATTTGAAGGAAATTATTTTCAATTTCTTCTTCATTAGATAACTTTTCGATTTCCAGTATGTCACAGAAATCTTCCCACTTCATCCGTGTATAATTTTTACCTCTCTTTGCATACGGCCTATCATATACTTTGATGATTTTTGTTTTCCTCCAAATTGCCAGCGTTCCTTCCCAGATTCTTTTATTGACAAGGCGAAAATTTCTTTGGGTTTTTAAAATCCATCCGTTCAAAAATTGGTTCCAGAATCTGCAAATAAATAAATATATAAATAGGAATTGCACTCATGTTCCTATTTATTTGAAGCTTCAATTAAAATCAATTCAATTAAGTTTACATCAGGGTGAGATAGCGCCCACTCTACAACTGGTACTGGAGCTGATTCGATAGGAGTGATTTCTTCAGCTAACAAGTCTTGAAACGAAAAGTTATTAAGTGTTTTAGAGTACCGGATTAATTATCCACTAAAATGGTATTTCCTAAAAAAAGAGTTTGTAATTACATAGTAGCTTACCAACTAGGCCCTCTACTTTTGTTGCAGAGAAAGTCAAGTCCTAACCCTTCTAACGTGGCTTGACTTCCCTTATCATTTGCCCAGAATCGCACACCTTCCATCACGACCTTATCAAATGGGACCATTTTGTTGCTGTACAATTGATACACTTCTTTAGCCTTATCTGGGTCATTGTACAACCTTAATAAAATGATTTCCAGGTTTTTTTCAATGCTTTCTAATGCTCTGCCTATCCTTTCATTGCATGCTGATTCCAAGAAGAGCTTCTCTATTGCCTCAAACTCTAAATAAAAGCAAACATCTTATATGACAACAAAAGCTTGAGATAGTCACTTGGTTAGTGTGCAAATCTACAGAAAATAGTTACCTTTCTCCCCAATAATGATTGATGTCATTTTTCATACATTTCCGCCCAATTAGAATTGAATAGTGAATTTTGAAGGTATAATACAGACGTTTATGACATATATTCTAAAAAGTAAGCATACAAAATTGATGGTGATTGGTTGTAGTTAAATAAAATTTGTTAAAACAGGTATCTAATGTGTCATTACGGTCAGTATTAAATTGCAATGCAATTGTTGCAGTATTTATGACGACAGTTTAAACTGCAGAACAACTATTACATGATAGAATGTGCCAGGTGTGAATTTGACAGGGAAGTATTTTTTCTACCTGTCAAAGAATGTTGATCTGACTTAGGTAGTGTTGTACAGGCGGGTTTTTCCGTAAAGTACACATACAATGTTTTCCAGCACATATATTCATATCCAATTAATCATACAAATAGTGCTATAAATGCTAACAATCTCACTAAAAATCTGAATAGAACACGCGGGTGATTGATTATATAGTCATATCGTATTTCTGATCATATTTCCTGGATTTATGTTATGATATTTAGTTTTTGCTTCTCTTTGTAAATGTTTTTTGTTTTGCATTCTTGATTAAAAGGTAATGAAATTTTCTCAAATTATAATTTTGTTTTGAAATTCAATTTTAATCCATCCTTGTATTTAATTGCTTTAATAACTAATTAAATAGGAAAATACAATATCCGCTTTACACTAACTAGGAAATATTTCAAAGTTGATTAATATGCTTGTTTGCTGCCACCAAATTTGCTTAACAATGCTCAAAAAGCTTTAGACATGAAAGCATGCAGTTGGTTGTCAATCAAACCTCCTCATTCCATATTATAGTATTATTGTGTTGAAAACCTATAATCTTATTTAACAAAAGGTTTGGACTTGGACAACCTATCAAACTGAAAGGTGTGTCTTTGGTACCTACTCCTTTCCCTCAATGACGCAATGAGAAATATTCGGTGCAAATAACATTTTTGCTACGCCAATAACACCGTGACACAAGTAAACACATTTGGCACCTGCTTTCATCCGAATCAATCGACAAGAAAAAATAGATTTCATAATCCGAGAATTCCTTGAGTTTTATTCCCAGTCATTAGACAAGACAATTTTGAAAGAGAAAGTAGGCAATTAATTTAT
>JAANSO010001612.1:0-16247 GCA_036507315.1 Lepidocyrtus fimetarius | reverse complement strand
GGTGAAATGAAGTGAATGATTTTGATATGATTATTGCTATTACAGATTGTATCACAAATTTGATTATTGCATTTGCAAAAAAGGACCTCATCGACATATTCAGCAAATAATAATAATAATAATGAGATGTTGATGATGATGACCAAAAGATCATCATCAGTCCACCTCCTCCACCAACCATATTCGTAGATCAAAAAGACAAACAAAAAGTGTTTGACCGACCACTACTATTATTACCATTTTACCATCCTTCTTGCTTCCTCTCTTTGAGAATCATAATTTGATCATCATTATCAGTTTTAACCAGATCGGTTTTCTTATTCTGTAATCAGTATAAGGTCATCACAAAAATTGACAGTAAAGTTTCCAACTTGGATGCAAAATGGAGGTCTTTTAATTTACATTAGAGTTCAGCAAGTTTCCACTTTCAGCAGCGTTTGATTTTCTGCGCCCATGTCAGTAAAACGAAGGAGAATATAAAAATAAAGGAGCATGTGTCCCCTTGTCCACCTACCTGCATAAAATACTTTTTATAAAATTATTTTATAAAAAGTGACTTGCCTAAAATAGCATTTTTCCTTGATATATTGTTAGCGTTGGATTTAAAATGCTATGGTGTTCATGAATGGAGAGGCGCTGATTTCGTACTCACATATAGCTTTTTTCATTTATCTAAGTAGTTTTATGAATGTTCAAAAGTGTAGTAAAAATTTGTCTGGCCAAAAGTCATGTCACCTGTCATTAGGCATGTAGCAGCGATTTTTTGCTGCATTAAATTCGTACAGGTGTTTCTTCAAGACAATGTACATGATTGTGAATGCGCATCATCATAGTATTACTACATAACATAGCATGCTGTAATAATAATGATGGTGATTGGTGATAATAAGAATAAAAAATTCGTGATTATGTGCCTTATGCCATATAACAAATTTTTAAAATTAGGTATGCTTCGACAAGCTGAAAGTTCATTTTTATTTAACTTTTTTTACCCAATAGCCAATATCACCGCCACCGCCATTCTCCCAAAAATGGGAATATTTTGCCATAATTGGGTTCATATATTTGTTTATCCCTTATTTAGCTAATTAGCTTGTCTACTCCTTTTTCTAGTTGAATTTGTCTTCAAGCATGCAAGCAGAAGCAAAAAAGATATGCATTTGGTTTTTTGTACACCTCTCAAACGCAATGCAAAAATCAAAGGTTTTATTTTTGACAGATTAGCTTTGTTTTTTAGAATTGATCAACGGTATAAGATAATGTGATGAGTAAGCTGCAAAACAAAGAGTTTAGTGTCACCAAAAATAAAAACGGTGAAAAATCAAAGATTTTACGTGGGACTTGTGAAGCACTTGTTTATTTGCCGCTTTGCTTTTGTTTAATTCAAAATGTGAATAATTGCACACTTTCCAATAAACATTTTGGCATTTTCTCTTTTAATTTTCTAATCAAATCTTGTTTTTACTATTGATCAGAGAGAGAGAGCAAAATGTTTTACGTAATCTCTCTATCTATCCAACTGCATCCATTATAAAATGGTGGTGATAAATCAGCCATTCAAACAAAATGAGAAGCAATGAGTAAAGAGAATTGCAAGGGCAACAACAACGGCAAGATTTGTTATCGGAACATTTTTCCTTTTAGATAGGTTGACAAGTGACATTTTGTAGAGCAAGATTTTTTGTTCTTTATTGGAAAATGTACGTGTGTGAGTTGAGGATAATGAGCACAAGTTTACTTGACTCTTTCAAAAAACTCTTTCATGTCAACCTTCATTTCAAACGACATCGGCATATCTAGAAGATCAGACATTGTCTTATGTCTCATACTTTTCACTTTTTCTGATTTTTGGTTCATTCTGTTGAGCACGTTGTTATCTACAAGAATTAAAAAACTACAGAAAATTGCAATAATCATTAGCAATACTCGTTTTCAACTGATCGATTATCGACTACCTCGAAATTAATTCATATGAAAATAATCGTGTTATCGATATCATTAATTTTTATCTCAAAAAGTGCTTAAATTTTAATGTGGTGGCATTTGTCAAAGATTCAAAACTTGTACGGTACCTTTATACTCATTAATTCTTTTCTAACAATGTTTGTTAGAATCATCAAAATATTTAAATAAAAAATTACCAACACTTGACATTCATTACAATCATCATCATTATTTTTATCATCATCACACCATTTCATTTATTTTCTTTTTAAAAATCAAAACTATTATAAAAGATGGACAGTTGCTCATTCATCTTGTTTTTGTCTGTACACTTTCATTAAAGTTTTCATTCACTTCCGCAAGCTACAAACAGAGAAGTATTTTTTGGGTTTATAGTCATCATTATTATCCTGTTGTGGAGTAAAAGAATGGCGCAATTGTTGATTTTCATGTGATAAAATTTAACCATAATGATAATAATATAACAATTTCTCGTCATTTTCATTAAGGAACTATTTGCATAGTAAAAAACAAGAAGGGAAACAAGACTAACAATGAGTACTAAAAGGTTTTGAAAATATCAAAATTCTAGGTACGATGACCAAAATAATGATCTTTGAAAAATGCTGATAATGACTAATAATTAAAAAAAGATAAATTTTTAACTGTATCATCAGTATCACATTGCAGAATTTATTGATGGTTTCCTTTTCTCTCATTTGAGAGAGCAGAAATTTGACCAGATCGTTGAAGAACAGGATTACAGATAAGCTAAAAATTTCTTGAGGGTTCCTCATGTCAAAAAAGAGTGAACTCTTTTTGGTTTATAAGTTTATTTCTTGTTTTCTCATTGTCTTGCAAATAAATCTGCTTCAACTAAATCTAAATTACTTATACATACATGTAGTAGTAGTAATAGATACGTGGATTTAGTTTAAATCCAGCAGGATGTTTGCTTTTAAATCTTTTTATTCTTCAACTCTGAAGTAGCAGAAAAAACACGGATGGAGAAAAATTGGAGAAGGATATGCAAACACCTAGTTCTGATTATCTTATGACGTAATGATATGAAATTAAATATGTATCTACTTAGGTTTATAGGAACTATAGGCTCATTATATTTATCAATGTTCTTAATTTCATCATACTATTTGAAAGATGTTGATACCCTGTGAGTAGTGCTGACCGATAATGAAGATAAATATTTTTTGATTTGATGGTTAATGATAATAATAACGAATCTAAAGAAGATAAGTCAGAAATTTCGCAGAGTGATTGCAAGATTTCGAAAAGATAATGATCAATGTAATAGGAGGACGATGACTGACTAGGGACTTTCGTGAATAGTAACCTCTACTCAAATATTAGGTATAGCACATCTTGTAGAGAATTTAAAGCCGATTTCAATGATATAATTCTTAGATCTGCCGGTTGAAATTTGAAAAAGTTATGTGCAAAATAGTAGTGCTACTTTTATATAACCGACAATGACAATTTGTTCTCTATAATTTTTTCTAACTTTACAACGCATAAAATTAATATAAAAATATTATATAATCAATTCTTAAACAACTAGGTATTAGCTACAAGTTTTTTGCAAAAATCACTGGATATTTATATCTGAAAATAGTAAAAATGACAAAAATATAGCAATTCTCAATCAACTGCACCGTCAGCACTATATGAACAACTCGTTCTTACATAAAGGGTTTTGACTGGCGATGCGAACAGTAACAGGGTTAACAGACAACTCCATTTTCGAGTAAAATAAAAAGCAATAAATTTTGAAAAGTGCAATACTGTTGAGGTATAGAGTTGAGAATACAACTGACGAAACGAGAAAAATAGCCAAAATTAATATAATAATTATCTACAAACACAGTTTCTTTGTTGCATAACTTTTGCAAATTTAAACCGGCAGATCTAAAAGTTACATCATTAAAATTGGCTTCAAATTCTCTACAAAATGTGCCATACCCAACATTTGAGTTGAGGTTACTACTCGCGAAAGCCCCTAGTGAGTGCTATTGTCTGAAGATGCGTAAAAATTCAACTTGATAATATTATGCATAAACTCGTCTCTTTCTTCCAAGTTCCGCAAATATGTCTGGGATGGTGCGTACATGCATATTTATTATGGAGGACGATGACTGAGTGCTATTGTCTGAAGATGCGTAAAAATTCAACTTGATAATATTATGCATAAACTCGTCTCTTTCTTCCAAGTTCCGCAAATATGTCTGGGATGGTGCGTACATGCATATTTATTAAATTACAAATGTTTGCCTAATGATGTTCTGTTCCGATTGATTGCAATTATTGTTGGACTGACGAAATTCCATTTAAAAGGGGGTAAACATAGGTTATCAGTAGTGGTTACTCTCTCTGTTAGAAATCTGCTCTTGTACACGCTATTATTAACAAAAATCATAAGATTGAATTTTATTTAAAATAAAACAAGCTCAAGTTGTTGTCATCCTGTTGTATTGATTTTTTCAACATCAACAAATCAACAACACCGTTTCATCATTAGGTATTTTCACTTTATATTTTTTTTGTTTTTAACTCCTGCTTTAAGTGTAGCGATTTAAAACGATGCTACATGTAATCATCATCACAAATTAGTCATAATAAAAAAACAAAGGTTTGTATTGGTTTAATTCTTTGATTGGAATTGATATTGTGAGCATTTTCTAACAAGGCAAAATTAATCAATTGCACATATAAGAAAGTAACAAAACTGCGGACATTTTTGTTGTTTTGCTGATGCATTAGCAAAGCGATATTTGAACCCAAGAAAAAACGGTCAATGGAATTGAATGAGGAAAAACAAAGCAATTTATTTTCATGTATTGTTCTTATTAAAAAGTTTTGTATTTAGTTTAATAAAAAATCATCTACGTAACAGCGTGTGAGTGACTTTAAGAATTCTTTCAATTTATTTTCCTCTCGTCTATCGGCACGTTGAATAATTTTATGTATTGTCTACGCTGCGCTATTATTATAAAGTTTACTTACCGACCGCTGACGCGATGGATGGGGATGGGGGATGATGTTACTTCATAACAAAATAAAACATTCACTTCATTTCTATATACTTTTCTCAATTCACATTCTCTTCTTTCTTTCGTGGTTTAGTGACCCTTATTAATATGCATAATATTTTGTGATTGATTATTGTCATATTATGAGAGATGATATGCAGCTGGGGGAGAAGAAAAAAAGAAACAGCAGGTTCATTAAATTGGCCTGCCTACGCTGCGCTACGCATGCAAAACTAAATAATAGAAGTCGTAAATGAACGCAAAAACAATGTTAGCAATTGTTTAGCTTCTATCAATAATAATAATCGACTTGTTGTACTACAATGATGGCGATGTGAAGAGGAGGAGGAGGAGAAGTGAATGTAAGTGTTGTTATCTCTCGGATTGCATGATCATGCTGATGATGACGATGATTGCGAAGAGGAGGACGAAGAAGCGATGCGACGATGTCGAAGCCGATCGGTCGTTGCGATGAGGATGGCGTGTACATGACTTGTCTTATTGACTGTTGGGCTCTTGCTTGGGAGACGCGTTGGGACACTATTTTTCTCTGCATTCTTCTATTTTTGATTATTAGGCCTACTGTAAACTACTTATTCAACCTTTTTCGATATGAATCTATAACGTAATAATAATGACAGTACGGGTACCTAGAAAAAAATACCTTCAATGTACTTATAGATTAAAGATGAAATATTAATAGAAATACCTGATAATAACGATGATGGTGATGATCGGCTGTCGTGGCATGGCCGTTGGCGGCAATGACGATGATGAATCTACAAGAGTCACATTGAACAGAGATCGGCACACAATATTTCCATATAGAGAATGGAATAATAACGAAAATGCAGAGTAACAACAACAGTTGTTGACCGTTTTCTTATTTCTATCAAATTATGTGAATTGAGAATGCATAACCATTTTTGCAAATGAAGAGGCATCAGCTAACATCAAAACTGCATCAAAAGACAGCATCTTTATTGCTTGTTATAAGAATTGAAAAAATGGAACTAGAAAAGTAGTACAGTACGTTAAGTGTTGCGTATTATTATTGAGGAGTTGATTCCTTTGGCTTTTTGGTATAATAATGTTCTATGAAAAAATGTTCCTATCGTCTCAGAACACTTTTTGTATTGTTTCTCGTTGATAATTTTCTGAATAATCTCTAAACAATAATGTATCTTTTATATAAATGGAGTTTGTGCAGGGACAGCAGGGATAACCTTTTGCTAATCAAATCTTACAATAAGTCATTCATCAACATATCCATAATCCATAATATATAGTGTAAAATGAAGAAGAAGGAAAGGGAGTGAAATTGAATTGTAAAGGGCCATCACATCCATACAATTAAGATACGAAGACAGGAGACTAATGTGCTGTTTTGAATGCTAATTTTTCTACTTTTTATTTAAGGAAGAAGAATTTGGAAAGGGGAGAACCTTGGCACGACTTATGAAGAGATGCAGAGAAGAACTACAGCTTTTACACGCTTTATTGATACGATACAAATGGAAGTTGACGCGCGAGAGGATATCAACTCATGAAATACTACAGCAGAACCATCATATCATCATGAAATGAATCTTTTTGTAACCGCAAGCAAACGCAAGTGCAACATTTTTTTGACAAGAGAACTGGCAAATAATAGACTTTTTCCCAATTCAATCCATCCATTAAAAAGTGCATTTGCAATTTATAAATTGATTGGTAGAGAAAACAGTTAGCACGATTAGAATCAGTGATATAATAGTAGCAACAAGACCAACTGTTTTTGTAAGTAGTAACAAACCACTGAACAGAGAAGTCGTTTAGATATTTAAAAAGAACTGAATCAATAAAAGTCAAATTTTATCGCATTATAACTTGTAAAGAAATGTTATTTAATCGTGAAAGCATTAAAATGCAACAATCTCATCATCTTAATCGAAGACAGCCTCAAGAAGTGCAACAACTTCATAGAAGGAAACAAATTTGCATGGAATCCACTGTGTAAGCCGCCGTTGTTGAGGAAGATTTTTATTTTTTGGAACATTAAAGGAAAGAAAATAGAGACATATCCTTTGTTCTAGTAAAAAAGCTAAAATTCCTACGCAATCCATGTCCATTGTCGTTCCTTCAATTCAAAAGGGAGAAATGTGATGAATTGGAAGAGATGTGAAAAGTGAATCAAAAAAGAGTTTTACTACTAATCAATCAATAAAACAAGAGAGATCAATCATTCTTTTGTTTATTTTATATTGCAACTTACTCAATCACTCTCAATCTAAACATCTAATCTAATCTTTTTTAACATCCCTGAAAAAAACTTGAATAAGTTGATTGCTGTTGGCGCTAGAGAATATAATTAATTTTTGTTTGAAAAGGGAATTCTGTATTCTGTCGTACATGTCTTTGTGCATGTTGAGGTGTGTTGTGAAAAAAGTGTGCTGTCAATGAGAATTCCTTGGCTTTATTATCCGTGATTGTGATATTATCGTTACTATTATCAGTCGCCTGGTTGCTGTTTGTACAGCCGCCAGTAGTCTTCCCTTAATATGGTTACTGACTGTCCCAAGTTTATCCCGAACATTTTTAATAATGCAAAATGTTCTAGTTGCTTTAAAACAAGGGAAGAGCACGGAGACGTTTCGTTGGATTCTAAGGTAAGCTCAATTTTATTGCATAAGCAATTTTCTTCGGTCTTGGTTTGTTGGTCTGCTGCATTGGCAGCTACAAAGTCACAGTTTTATAAAGATTATATTTTGCATTTTGATTGAAGAAAATACCTTCAAAAATGCTCCAAATAGAGCGATAACTTCCTGTGCGTGACAATATTATGCGTTTAATGTCTCAAATGCTTAAAATGGAAATTAATGCGCAAAAAAAACCCTGTATCCAAACGAGACTTTCTATTATTCTTATTATTGTTCATGATTACTGGGGCAAACATTATAAGGAAAATCATAATTTAGCGTTTAGTCTTTATTTCTTATAGTCTTTGACATCGTTTTAAATGTAAAGCTTTCTATTAGAATTGAGTACACACAATAAGAACTGTTAGTTATCTAATACCAAGATTATAATAGACAAATCGCGTCTCTCATTAAATGTTGCTAATTTAAATGCAGAATCAGAAAAGATCGTGAGTGAGAATAATTTTTTGTCAAATACGGTTGGCTTCACGAATTAGGCTAAAACGACGGAATCAATTGAAAATATACAAAACCGAACATGATTGGTTAACACGATACGTTTGGCAAGGAAGTTTATTGAAATGATTAAATCACTGCATGGGGGTATTCAACAGATTAAACTCATGATCGAAAAGCGAAGGAGGAAGATATATTTTATTCAACACTTTGTTGTTAACATTTAAAGAGAAGGGCTAGCCAGATCAATTAGACATTTAAGGATGTTTTCCATTTATGATGCTTTGTCCTGGAGTTATGTATTTTATCCATAAACTATACCTGCATGGAACGTCTGAATTTGTCTAGAATTGGATGTTTAATTATGTGCTTGCAAGAGAGCTTAAAGTAATTTTAGATGAAATCTGTGTGCAGCATAATTGCTCCATGAATAAGAATGGAAACAGTTTTTTTTAAACTTAAGAACCTAGTCATGATAATGTTGATTATGCTATTGCATATCTCAAAGGATAAAAAAGTAACGTTCTATGAATGAAAGTTTGGATTTGGGAGGATGATGTGAAGGTGAAAAATGAGTTCTCAAATTACAATATTGATTGCGTGCCTGAACAAGAAGAGTCTAATAGTCTGCAGAGGACTCTTTCAGTAAATTGGAATAGAATGAGCAATCATGAAATGTGAGGTTGAAGGCGAAACGAAAAATGACTTTAAACTTTTTACATAGTTGACTTGGTTCTTGATTAACAAAAAGGCAAACGAACAGTGCCAAATACCACCCATTTTTGGGATGGCAATGATGGCGAAGGAGGCTGTTTTCACTTCAGCCAGTAATTTGTGGGTAAATTCATAATGGAACATTTTTTTCTCTGTAGAAATATTTTTTTGCTATTGTTCTGTGACCAGCCAAGCTCCTTGTTTATTCAAAATTGTTAGAATAATTTTTTATCATTTCCCACAGATTTTGTGAAAGGGTTTCAAAGTTCTCATTTCAGTTTAAAGTCGTACCTAGACCAAGAAAATTTTAAATTCGTGGCTGGTTGAACTCAAGAGATAATTTTTAGTTCATGCCAATCATGATAAATAATTTATAAATACACGTGGGTTTAAATAAATGATTTTTGATTTTTTTCTTTTCCCATTATTTATGCTTCGTGTCCCATTCTAAATCCTACATTGAAAATGAAGTCCTTGCGGAGGGTGATTAAATGTGGATATTTGTTCATTGCACCGAGGGACTGGGATTTTTGCAATCCATCAGCCCACCGAACCAAGGTAGGTTGATTTAATTTTTAACACAATTGAAAATATTGCGGAGGCGGACACCCATTTGTCGTTTTTTAATGAAATAACTTAATGAATTTACTTTTAAGAATGTAACATCTCAGTTGTAATTACCAAGAGTAATTAAGAGAGTGATGAGGAAGCGTCAAATTAGGATCACACCTTAAATGAAAAATTATTCATTGTTTCAGAGATGGCAAAGACGCTGGTTTGTCCTTTATAGCGATGACCAATTAACTTGGTCAATCGATGAGCATCCTGACACAATCCCTCAAGGTTCTCTAGATATGAGAGAAATTCTTGAGGTTAAGAATGCTGAAGACATCACGGAAAATCAGCATAGCCTTGCCCTTACGGGGAAATCGACTACTTTTATTAAGGGGGTGAATAAAGAAGACATTGCATCATGGACGGGAATATTAACCAAATATGGGAACAAAGTCTTGACTACGGCAGGAGGGAAAAGAAG
This sequence comes from Lepidocyrtus fimetarius, assembly GCA_036507315.1. NCBI lineage: Eukaryota > Metazoa > Arthropoda > Collembola > Entomobryomorpha > Entomobryidae > Lepidocyrtus > Lepidocyrtus fimetarius. The sequence goes on along the minus strand of JAANSO010001612.1, from coordinate 6,375 downwards.
TTTGACACTGCCTGGTGGGTTTGGAAGTGGAACTGCTACAACAAGATTCGGTACGTCAACCGTTTCTTTTCTTGGCGTTGTGACCACGAAAATTTTGCATGGAGTTTGCGTGGATTTTGAAAGCTTGATTTTTAATTTGATTTTTTGATTTGCGATTTAATTTGTTGTTCTCTGGCTTTTCTATTTTGATTTTTACATTAAAAAATTAGAAACTGGAGTTGTGATAGGACCATCAAGGCAAAGATTCCACAGCGTGACAACCCCTCCGAACGTGTCAGGCCTTACCTCTCCCATTAGCGTTGGGGGGAGCACTTATGGCAAGTGTTTTGCTGAATCGCCTCCTTCTTCTCCAAGTAGTAACAAAATTGTGAAGACTTCCTCTTCCTCTAATTCTTCTCCTTATATATCTTCCATTTCTACCTCTTCATCTTCCTCTTCTATGACAGTATCGACCTCATCTTCAAACGAGATTGTCCAAAGGAACAACAACACAAATCTTTCATCTTCCTCACTGCATCAACTTCAACCTCATCACCGACTCATTCTCCAGCAGCAGCAGCAACAACAACAAGCTTCAAGAAGCAATCAAAATCATCATCAAAGGAATCACGATAATCAGGGTCACTCGTCTGATATTCGTCATCATGGTACAGCAATTTCATATTCAACTCCAGCGTCACAACAACCAAATATTGGGTTAAGGAGTAGGAATAACAGTGGTGTTGTTGGGCTAACGATCCTTTCTTCAAAGTCTGCAAATGATGGGAATGATGGTGAAGGGGTCTCTTCTCCTGCAACTAACAATAAGACATCAAGTCGTTCTGTCTATCTTTCACTTTCCAATGTACCAAAGGGGAAAAGCTTTCGTTCTTTTCCAGCGGCAGTGACGCCATCCGAATTTTCTCCTTCTTCTACAAACACTTCTCGAATCCTGCCTCCTCCTTTTGCTCTCTCCTTCTTCTACTTCTAGTGCTACTACTACTACCAATACTTCTTCCGCTACTGTGAAATTGATTAGGCCGTCTGCACGTGCATGTATATATTGCGCATTTTATTAAATTTTTTACTCTTTATATATTATCTCGAAAAAATATTTTTCTATTTTTCTGGTTTTTTTAAATGCTTATTTATTAAATTAGATAAAATGCAGTGTGTGATTTATTTGAATTGCTTTGACATGTAAAATTATTGGGTTATGAAATTTACAGCTTCCTCTGAATCGTCGGCATCTCCTCAGTCATCCCAATCCAGTTATACAAAATGCTTTGACTCTTCCACGGACGTCACTGACTCTGTTCATTATAGTCCTTGTTCCACTAATTCTGTCCGTGCGGTAAGCTTAATTTTTGAAATCGACTGAATTTTTGCCTTGTATTAAAAACAATTCAAAATAACAAAGATGTATTTGTTACAGCTTCGTGGAGATCCAGATGGTTGCGGTGGACTTGATGTCTCCGACGGTGGGCCCCTACGTAAAGGGTGGCTCCTGAAACAAGTCAATAATGTAAGAATAGATGCTCTTAACAGTTGATTAAACAAATAGAATTCACAATGTATTAATAATAATAATGGGTTTGAAATTTTTACAGGAATGGCTTAAGCACTGGTTTGTATTACGAAACAATCAATTAATTTATTACGAAAATTCGGAAGAACTAAATCCTCTGGGCACAATCGAAATAACTGAAGAAACCTCCATAAAGCAATTTGATTCATCTAGACACTACGGCTTTGAAATTATGAACAAAGCCAATGTTAACAAGCTTTCTGCTATTACGAATGGAATGCGCGGGATTTGGATGAAAGCTTTAGAATCAGCCAAAGTGAAAGTTCGGGAACAACGGGATTCTGTTGAAATTATTCAACCTCCTCCACCAACGCAGATAGCAAATCCACCTAGCCCACCTTTGAAATCTAAAAAATCTCGTTGGAGAAAGAAAAGTGACCTTAAACTGTTCGATAGCCTTAAGGATGAATTTGCAGAGAGAGAAAGGGAATTGGATTCCCTCAGAAGTGGAACAGAACTGAGTCGTGGAGAATCTCCAAGAATGAGAGAAATTTTGAAAAGCCAGGCAGTACAAATTGATAATTTCCGTACACAACTGAGTTCTGGCTTTATGGAAATAGAAAAGTTGGAAATGTTTTGTAAGAGCCGGGAAGCAGAATATGCAGAAAGTTTAAAATGTAAAGATGAGATTATTGAGGAAATAAGGGACCAACTGACAAGGGAAATCAGTGTTCGTGAAAAAATAGAGCTTCAATCTCATGAATTAGATCGCCAAGTCCAATTACTCTCGGAGAAAGTGTCTCAAGTGCAAAGTTTACTTAGTGAAACGGAAAGGGAACTGGACATTAGCCATTTGAATAACAGAGAGTTGCGAAAAATATCTGAAGGCCAACAAGCGCAATTAAGGCAAGAGTTGGAACTTTTATGTTCCAGATGTAATGACTTGACTGAAAAGCTTTACCAATCAGAGAAAACTGCCAAAACTTTAAAAACTAAACTAGGTCGTGTAAAAAGTCAATCATTGAAGGACAGACAAATTGAGTCTGATGTTATTAGTAAGATTCATGATTTAGAAGAAAAAATTTCTAGATTTGATAAGCCGCCCATGTCACCTAGTTCAACTACATCAGGAGCTTCGTTATCTTTGCCTCCGTCCGCTTCCTTGCCAACAAGTCCGATTGAGGGAACTCCAAGCTCTACCGCGACCACGCCTACGACCGGCGGAAGAGATGGTGGAATCATTAACGTTATCATGAAACTAAATGATCTTGATCAAAGAGTTGAAAAGGTCACAGAGTCTTTGTGGTTCAGAAGGGGCGAATTGGAAGAATTTGTTGGGGGTGAGTGCCAAAATTGTAAACTGCTTGAACTGGAAGTTAGAGAGCGAGATGAACGACTTGAAGTATTGGAAGGAAATTTGAAAAAGTTGGAAATGGAATTTGATAAGAAAATGCAAGAATTACGAGAGTTTGTGAAGGAGCAACCACCCGCTCCTCAGGAAACTAGTCCAACTTTTCAACAATCTTCAAATAAATATCAAATTGAGATTGAGCAGCTAAGGGTATGAATTATGAAAATATTGCCGTTTGCAAATTAGATCACTGTTAAACCGGTACATATCAATGCTCATTATTCTGTTGTGTTTGTAGAACTTATGTGCCAAGGGCTTGGAAGCAATGGAAAATAGTCACCGTCGAATGATTATGGAGCTGGAGGAGAAACACAGACGAGAGCTTCAAAACCTTCGTATTGAGAAGGAACAAGAGCTGGCTGAAGAAACAAAGGCTACATTATCCGGTACGAGTTTTCACCATTGCAAGACAATCTTAAAGTATTCTCTTTGTACAATTTTTAAAGCATTTCAATAATTTGAATAATTTTATTGTAGCTTTGGACGCTATGAGAAAAAATCATCAGCTTGAACTTCAAAGGGAAATGTCAAAGTTTAAGGAAGATTTTATGAGAAAGTTCCAATGCAATCAAGATCTGACAGATTTGCACAAAGAGCACGAGTGAGTGAAATACTATAGTATCTATTTCATTGGAATATGAAATTTTGTAGCCTTTTTTACAACTAATCTGATGAATGCTCATTAACTTAACAGGGAGGAGCTACATGAAGTGAAAACGGAAATTCTAAGATTAACTGAAAAGTATTCATTAAAATGCGTGGAAGCCTCTAAACTTGAAGATACAATCTCTTTCCTCAAAACACAATTAAACGAAGCAAAAAGAAGGATAATAGAAATGGAAACTAACGACTTTCAGACTAGTATCTCATCCGCCACGAAGGTAAGACTGTGATGTAATTTTAATTGGAATTTGTAACTTTTTTAACCATTTATTTAAATCTAATAAAAATAGTATATTTCCAAACTAACACTTTTTTGTTCCTGTTTGTTTATTTTTACTAAATTATGTGTCTAATCCACGTGTTTTTATTTGTGTTGCTTGTTTTACCCCTAAATCTGTGTACGCATTTGTGTATTACTCATCATCCCTAAAAATCGTGTATGCCAACCACACACAACCAATGACTATTGTGTAGAAGCCTGACCAGGTCACCGCTTTACGTTCACGCTTAGAACAGCTAATTCTGAGTAATTACAAATATTATTTACATATAAACAACAAAAGTTTTCAGAATCCAATACCAACTCAATTGGCAGTTGGTTTAAATTGGTAATGAATTCATTAACTTTTAAACAAAGTAATAATATACTTTGGTTAATTTTAGGCCGACCCCTTGAAGAAACCTCCTCAACCAAGGCCGAGGACCAGTCGTCTTCAGCAGCATCAGGAGCAAGCTCTCCAATCTCTCCAACAATCGGACACTCAACAGCAAGTGGAGGTTTCAACAGCTCGTCTAAAAGGACGAGGCATTCAATAATTCGATCCCCAAGCTGCCCAAAGTTAACTGCTAACAGCCGACTGACTGTCTTGCAATGATTCTAGTTCAAATTAAACTTTAATAATTATTAAAAAGTATATAGCAATAACAATTAATGAATGGTTTTTGGAGAGTAAAAATATTTTAAAATCATATTATTCTCTCCTCATTCCTTTGGTCTGCTTTCTTCGCTGGTATGACATGACTTGTCCGTCTTCTTTTATTAATACGGAGCAACGTTAGAAGAACACATTACAATGTAGTTTTGTCGGCTTTTTTATTTATACACGAGTAATTTTTCTTTTAATCATTGAAACGCTTTGACTTCCTTTAATACCAAATAAAATAAATTAGCTTCGCATCGAAACACAATTATTGTTAACGCAAGCCACATTCAACCTATAATTTATGCAATCAAAACCACTTTAATCATTTTTATACTTATTATTAGTGGGTAAGTAAATAGAATAAATAAATTATTTGCAAGCATCAACAAAGAACAAAATCGTAATATTTTGCATTTGGAATTACTATATATTTCCAATCCCCACTATCTGTTTCACGTTGTGCTCTCATTATTGATTTGTTGTATGAGATTATCTGTTTCTTCAGAAACTTCAACAATTTTTTTCGCATGAATAGGATAATGCGAATTGATGGATTGTGTGCCATTATACAACATCACCGGTTAAATAAATTTTTTGATTGTTTGGTATCCGGAACATTAGTTTCTCAGGCCTTAGCGTATATTAATATAGTAATGCCTATAATTATATTAGTAGAATAATTATATTGTAACAACGCCCACCGTCATTGCAATACTAAGAAAAAAATACTTTGATATGCACTGTTTGTATTTATAAATCAATAAATCAACTTGACGAGAGAGAAGACATCTATAGTTTAGATTACCGTGCAATAAAAACAGATTTATATTAAATTTAACAAAAACCTGCATAAGAACCAATTTATTTTTAACATATTCCTACCACGCATATGCATTTTCGGATTTTATTGACTTTCTAAGATGCATTTTGGGGCAAATTGATCTCTTACCTGAGAAATGTGGTGAGAGAATTATATCCCATGATAGATTTGCGTTTTACAAAATAAAAATAAAGTCAAACATCGTCAATGCTGTCTCTCCGCAAAAAAAATCGATTCATGTCCGTCATCATCAAGTCAGCATCGTCATCCACACAATTCACAATCATCACACATGTCATTCATATTGCAATTAATAATAGCAACAGCGCCTAAAGAAAGACTAAACGGGAATGGGAAGGAAAGCCATGACTAAAACGAGGTGACCCACAAAACCCTTTACATCCACAACAGTTGAATTGAGGAAAGATGAAGTTGCATTTGATAGTAATTGTTGGCAAACTTTGCAATGATTATTTATAAAACTCTTGTAAACAACAGCGTGTAGATAACAATGCACTTTTAACTTCTCCTTCTTACTCATATATTTATTCCTAATTGTAGCTTTTTCATTCTCCATTTTCATTGTCAGGAGAATCTTACCTTAGAATTTGAGCTATGATAATACTATGCGTGAAGTCATAAGCCTATTATCACTCTCGGTTTTGATTTCAAGCGATTTCATGAAGAAGCTCATGTTTATTTTTACAACTTGTTTGGTCATTGCCTTTGAAATCGGAAAACTTAGAAAATGAAATGAGAAACGTTTAAATTCATTGAAACAGTATAAAGTCAATTTTTTCTTGTGCTCAGCAGGTTTTCGGATATCTTTAAGCTTTAAAATTTTCTAAAAAAACGTAAAGAAAAGTGTTGGATTCTGTTGACAATTGAATGTTGCATTCATTGAAACCCAAAATAATGCTCATTTATTGTTTGTATGATGATTTTTATGAATAAACTTACTTTGAAACCCTATTGGGACACCATGGGTTACTTCTATTGACATTACTTAATGCGCTCAAGATACTATTTTGATAGGTAAAAGAAAAGCATA
>JAANSO010001611.1:0-16260 GCA_036507315.1 Lepidocyrtus fimetarius | reverse complement strand
TTTTACCCGAATTTGGAGACTCGCAAGAGAGCATGCAATTGCAAAAATTAACCAACAGCTCCTATGCACAAGCCTATTCTTAACTAGGAGCTTTTTCTATGTATAGAAGGAAGACATCAAATGAAAACTCAGTGGTGCATTGATATTCTAATGGCATATATTTTCAGTTAAATCTTTACGAGTTGATTTATGTATATACCCCCGATTGGAAAATTGTCCAATGCTTACTTAAGACATTTTTGAAGATCGAGACAAGAATAAAAATTATCTAGTCTGTCTCATAATTTGCGCATCTTATTTCCACTAGATAAATCAATAGAAACATTAATTTGTATTATTTAGTCTGTGCGAATTGACAGAGACAACAATGTGTCACGAATACTAATGAATGGGTAATTGTTTAAATGTTGCACAACACTCGTTAAATTAAACTCACGTCTACTGCCAGCTGTAGCTATCGTATGCATAAGAGCAAATTTTTGTTCACGTCTTCTAGTATTATACGCAATTTTTCTGATTGCTATCCTGATAATTTGTGAATGGGTTTTGATCTCGATTATTTATAAGTCATTTTGCAGTAAGTAATTTTTAAGTAAATCAATTGATTATGTAGGATCTCACGATCCAAAAATTTAAAAAATGGATCCCAGATAAATTTCACGAACACGTGCGGATAATTTCTTTTTAATATTATGTATCTTACTGGAGAAAACTGTCTGTGAAAGTATCACTGAATTAATCATTATTATATACCTTTACTCATGAATGAAGAATAATGTAGGTAGTATAGTTTTTAGTTAATATCGTTGCTAATACGTTGTTGATAAATGCAATTGTAATTTATATTTAACACGCAATATTTTACATACCTATGTGCTAAAATTCAGAACTTTAGATTTTTTGTGCAATAATGAGCATGATACGGTTAAGAAGTTGAAAAATCTTTTGGCACGCTTTTAATAATTGTACCACATGCTATATCTTTTTTTTCATAATACTCTCACTAAATGAATAATGTTCTCTGTCTATAACTCATTTGCACATTACGTGTGGTGAATCTTACAATGACAAAAGAAGTTATCCTTTAGACTTTTCTCTTCAACATCAATATTTATCAGACATGAAAACCAACTCCCGTCTGTTGCCTTTTGGCAAAACATTTTTCGTGTCAAGTTAAAGCTACATCAACAAGTTTTGTTATTTTAGTTGGCACTGCTAGCTCCAAACTGATTGAAAGTTATTCGTATAGCTTACCTTGTGTATATCAACTATAAGATTTTGAAAATTTAGTTAGGCAAAAATACATTTCCAGTCTAGTTTTAGTATAGCATGGACATTGAATTCTCTTTTTATTTATATCCTTATCTTCCAAGAAAACAGCGTCTATAGTTTACTAAAAGATGTTCGTTGTTCTTTCTTTTGTATAAAGTTCTCCCGAATTTAATTTGCCGATGTTCTTAGTTCCTCGTAGTTGAACTAATGACTTTTGTGATTGTGGGACTTCTTACCACGAAAATATGAATGCCCTTTTTATATTAGTACATTCATAATAGTCTGTGTTAATGTAATTACACATTTTCTTTTTCGTAAATGCAGTGTCCTATGCACGTCTCAACTTAAAGTCATAGAGCGAACCCCTCGCTCCTTTTACAATAACACCAACCATGCAGGTTGGCTTCCTTTTTGTTATTACGGGAACATCGATTCCCTCTGATTCAGCTTTCGTCATTGCCATAAGCAAGACTCACTTTTATTCGTCATTGTCATAATTCCTATTTTGTCTCGGAATAAAAAACTTTAATTAATAATAAAACTTAATTATTGTGTCTCCGTTTGTATTTATTTATCCTAAATACATAACAGTAAAGAACTAAACTTTGACTACATTTTGGTTCAGCTATAAATTGACATTACAATATCAAACATTTTTTGTTAGTAAACATGAAATTTTGTCACGTAAGTCAGCACAGGTCGGAAAATGAAAAAACGTTTCGCAAGTAAGATTAGATCACGCAACCTGAACATTCTATCAAGTCGAGTGAGTAATAATAATGATTAGACCGATAAGGTAGGTGTCTGTACAAATCATGCTCGACTACTTTCACTAGTATAGTAAAAGAGAAGAGTTTGTAAAAGGGAAGCAGGCCTTAAATTATTGCTTGAATTTGAAGCAAGGGAAAGCAGAATAAGTTAAATGTATTTATAGACAAATTGAATAATAATCATGCAAACGAAAGAAATCCTTACTTTAGAGCTTCCAATTGATTTAGCTATTTCAATTATTTATGTTTTTCTGATAACTAAATTTGGAAGTTGTTCATGCAAACTTTTCTTATTTGTTTATTTTCTGCTCAGCGTGGGATAATCCAGATTTCCGTCTTAAAATAAATTTTGCAAAACATAGATTTACATGGTAAACAGTTTCCTACATACATAGGTACTCTTATTTCTATAACTTGCTTTCTCCGATTCATGAATTTCTTGAGCTGCTTATGAAATAGCCAATGAGCTACAAACAGAAATATATACAAAATTTTATAGTAAATTTAACTATGATAAGGGATGGAATATTACATTATTACTCAAAGATTTCATCCGCACACAATTTTGTGCACATCACTTGCATAAATAATGAAGGCATTCTCTACTCGGAAGTCGAAGGGGATGGAATTCTTAGAAAATGAAAACAATAAAGACTATGAACATATATTTTTTGAAACAACACTATATTTACCTTCGCAAAATCAACAAAGCAATAGATTTCATATAATAATCTTGATATTCATAAAATAATATGATATCTCATTTTATTGCATTCTTTCACTTCATATCAATTCACGCTGAGGCAGTACGAGCAAAGGCAATTTAGGCCTTTCAACGATGATTTTAATATTACTTAAATAATTTTCAGAACTTTAAAGTGTGCCATTTTTATTATTCCTTTGTTTTATTCAGTAAAAATTACCCGTATTGTAGTGGAGCATTCAACTGTCAAATAAACATAAGCAAAAATGGTTTTAAATTTAAATTGGCCAAGCATATTCATGCTTGAGTTTCCATTTGAATTTGCTTGCCTTAATTCAGCAATTAATCGTGTATTTTCAAGCTTGTTGAACTGAAATTGGATGCTATACATACAAACTGGCCATGTATTCGTCTTAAATATTTACATTTTTTATAAAACTTGTAGTGTAAACTGCTTAAACTAAAATTTCAAGCAATTTACTTTATTGTCAGCTTATTCCTTGCCATTCCCATCATGTACTACTCCCAAGAGTTCCATTTACGGTTTGAAAACAAAAAAGTGTAGAAATGTTACGTTGATTGAGGCACATTTTAGGTTGACATTCGTTCAGTAATGGGATGAAGAACGTCTTCGGAGAATACGATCCTTGGAATACTGAAGGGTAGTGGTGTAAAGTCCAATTTATTGAAATGTCTTCTGTATTCCTTTTATTCTATTGTTAGTCCATGTCAACTTGAGAAAATTGTAGCCAAACGTGTACAAAATAATTTGCAACAATGGTATTCATGTCAGTGCGATTTCTTGGTAGACTAGTGAAAACATGTTCTTAAAAAGTGGGCACACTAAACCAAATTATTTTTACTTTGCAACTAAGGCAAGCATAGAGTTTCAGAAAGCTGGGACATTTTGTAAAATGGAACAAGGATCACGTAGAAAGAACAGAAATTGTTTAAAATCCCTTCTTTTGTAAGCTTTCCAAGGTATCTAGTCTACCTGATTTTGTTCGTCAACACCTTTTCTAGAAAAATGTTGGCCCTCCACAATACTATTCGTTTCTCGTGCCATCTATATTATACTGGACATCTATGGTGCAAATCAAGCGTGACTTGCAATTTTTGGACTGGAGTGAAACATGTACTCCAAAAAGGACTTTCATCCGATCCTTTAAAACTAAATGTTTGTATTGTTCCTCATAAATGAGCACGTCTGTGCAAGATGTTGAGAGCTGTAAACATAATGAACCCTTCCAGCTCCCAGTATAATAACCATTTCAAACAAATGTTTGACAACTTTTTCCTCCAAAAATGAAAAAAGAGACACATGAACATTGACAAAATGCTTCAAATATTAACCGGCCAAGTCAACACTTTAGAAAGAGTGGGAGTACTAGAAAGAGAATTTTGTCTGACGTAATATAAAAATGTAAAGTGGCTTCCTTCCCTCCTCCCACTCTCGCTTCCAAGTAAATGAAGAAATTTGAAAAGGAAACGTAATGTGGATATCCTAAATTATTGCAATTGACAATTCCGTTACGTTTATCTTATCCTTTAAAAGTTCCTAATAAAATATAGGATGAACCTTGTGTCTAAATAAGAAATTCTTGTAGATATGGTTTAAGTGAAAACATATCCGCATCAGTTTACCTTTCCTGTCTGGATACAGAAGGCAAATGAAGGGGACCACATGTTTCTGAAAAGTATAAGCACCTATAGGTATGTTTTCAAGGAGTTGGGTATAAAACTAAAACGACGATTTTTAAGAAAGAGGTTTTCAAATGTTATGGAAAAAGGATGTGACTTCTTTCTCGGATGACACTTTTAGTGATAGAATGTTGAAAAATTTTCTTTTTGAATTGGACACGACAACTTTCCAAATTGTAACATTATTTCATTCAAGGGCTGCCTGCTCTGTAATAGTGTTACCATAAAAGGTGTATGTACGATAAAAGATAGCATTGTGGAAGGCAGTGTTTTGACTTCAGACCAAGTTCAAAACGTTGATCATGACACCCTTGTATAAGCTGAATCTGGCTGAGCCTCCAACAATTTTTAACGAAGGATACACACAAAATGCGAATTCACAATGCTACTACTACGATTACTGTTGGCCCTTTTCCTCCTCTTTAATAAAAGTAATGTGATTCTTGGAGAATTATATTGAAACCTGCAATATGCACATTTCATCATTCATCCTATCCGCCTTTTAGCAATGTAATTTCATCCACCAACAAAATAAAAAATCCCCAGCTTGACTGGTGACAAATGGGTAGAAATAACTCTTGAGTATTTGACCCTCTGTTAGCCATATACATTTCAAAACCAGAAATGTATTTTGCCTACTTTGTAGTAAGAAAAGAAAATCGTCCACCACCATGGAATTGAAACTAATAATACGAATGAACAGAAGCTGTAATAATACTTTTACTAAAGCTTTCTCCTTTCGTTGTGGCTGTAGTCTTGAAATAAAATATTGCTTGGAACATTTGAGTTTGAGTTACTTTCATCGTCATCATTACATTGCCCCAAGACGCTATATATTGTGCAAGTGTTTGTAAGAACCACGAAACAAAAAGCAAAATACATTTATATTTTGATACAAAAGTGTTTCTTCTTATCTCACAAATTTCACTTCTTTCCAGTTATCCTGCTTTATCAATATCCTTCAACTATTTACTACGACAAAGTTTTCTACTATTTATAAACTTAAGCTTTTTCAACATATGTGAGCTATTGAGTTCAAAGTTAAGAATGATTTTACTATAGGGAAGGTGAATTAGCGGTTCTTTTCTATTTACCCTCCAGAGCATCTTTAGGCATTTGCCGTTTCCCAATTCTTTGTCTTTCTTTGTCAAACCGGAATCAATACGTTTATTTTTTAATGAAAAAGGAAATATATATTGCCGTGCTCTAGTTTTTTCCTAAACGTTTCATAGCCTCACGTATATTACCCAAGTAAATCTTTCAATAAGATATCAATTTATCTAATGATGGGAATAAGGAATAAATAGACTCCTCAGGACCGATACCAAGTTTTGCTTATTTAGTCTTAGGAAGTCACCAAAAACACTTACAGCACAATTGCTTCCTAGATGACTGCGATAAGAAAGGAAACGTTTAAGAGTTTGTAATAGGTATGTATGAATCAAACATTTGTACACATATAATTTTCCGTTTGCTTCTTTTGATTGGCAAACTGCTTAGGTAAGGCAGATTTCTTTGACACATTAATCAGGATAAGAAATCTGAAAAAGGGGTAAATTTCAGCATCTGAGGATGCGCTTACAGGCTAGACGTCCTTCTTTAAAAATGAATTACTAGGTATTTTTTCAAAACGCTGCATGATAATATTCAATAAATATTCTTCTTAAGGTTTACTTTTGATTTGAATGTGCTCACAGAATGTATTTGAATTTTAAAGCATTCCATAAATCATGCAATTTAAACTGTTTAAAACTTTACAATTTATGATTGAATTGAATAAATTCATAAAAATGATATATTTGACTTTTAATCTTCAAAATGTTCGGAAATACATGTATACCTATGCTCATTTACGTTAGAGATGTATATTATATACAACAATATCACTTGCTGTGCTTTCTTTTTTGATCTATTTATCAATTTGCTATGAAAGCTGAAAGAGTACATTGGTATACAATACAATAATACTATAAAAATATATTATACTTTTTATAGCAACTGGGACAAACAGTTTGCAATTCCTATTATGCCTCCGTTTCTGTATTTCGTGAAGAAATAAAGGAATATTGATGATGTCTGCCATCATTTTTTCTCTTGATATATTGGCATAATATTTGGCAAATACGATGAGATTATACTTGCTCACTAAATTTTTATAACTTTCACTTTGCCTACTTTCCCCAGAATGATTTTATATTATTTTATCCTTTTAAGTAGAATTATATAGATGAATACAACAACTAAAGTTTTCCTTCATTCTGTTCCCTTTTTTCAAAGAAAGCACATTAACGTATTTTTTATTTCCAATTTTTCAGTTTTACTCCAAACTAAAAGAAATTGATGTAAACGTCGAAGGAAACGTAATAATGTGATTTTACTAGTATGAGTGCTATTATTATTATGCAGTAGGACATGGCAAGAGAAAGAAAATGCATGAGTCAAAAGGATATTTTGGGTAATGAGGCGAAATCACGACGACGATCGACAGCGTATAATTCTTGTTGCAGAATAGTGAATTTGAAAGAAAGTTTAACAACGCATTGTAACAAAAAGGCCAAAAAGAATACGTGAAGGGAAGGAGGGGATACAACTTTAACAAGTATCATAGACTAGTTTGATTTTAGGCTGTTAGAATTTTTATCCAGTCATTTAGATTACATTATAAATGATTTATTTGAATATATTAAATATATACGATCAGCTCACAGCTTAACATTTCGAATTTTATAGCAAAGAAATTATTTTTATGCCTACCTGAAAACATTTGACGTAGGTATTTGTAGGGTAAAAGGTTTGTAATAGTTGAAAAAAGTAGAGTTTTTTTGCGATTGGCCAGAACAGTGTACATAAATCAAAAACGTGTTTGTTGGAGACCGAATTAGTTATATAAGTGATGACGATGGCCCTACTATTAACATTTTCATCCGTCTATTTATTTGTATTTATTGGCTAACTATAAGTATTATTGCGCTTTTAATGCATAATTTTAAATACAAGCAGTACAAGGTATACTTAATTTGCAAATTTTTAATTTATTATAGTGCAACCTTGTCCAAAGATGCAAACCAACGCAAAGACATGTTATACCTGGATATTTCCAAGAAAAACACCAAAGAAATATTGCAAAGAATAAAGTCAAGGGTTCAGCCTAATGGATAATCTATTTGTCAGTCCAGTACTACAAACAGGGACAGGAAAATGTAAAAGAAGCGTATAGCGGATAAATGAATACCGTCAAATCCGCCTTGAGTGGCATCTATGTTTGGCCACAAACCAGCGGCTTCATCAATCTCTTCCCGTCGGCTGTCATCAAAATGGCACGACTTTTCCAAGGATTGTAAATTTGGGAAACTTGCAACAGACATAATTTGGAAAAACATACAAAAGAAAAATAAAAGCTATTAAGATTAAAAATTAAACTTTCTTCTTTTAGTATGTTTAAATCTGTCAACTACCTGTGTAGCAGATATGACAGCACGGGGATTTCTTTTCTGTAAAAACCGTCACCAAAGAGAATAAAATTTATTTTAAGCAAATGAGATGGTCTTTTGCATAATGTGATCGGTAACAAGAGTAATGAAAATACCTCCACATATTTGTCCGGTGTAGTTGTAAGGATGAAACTCTCTACCTTTTTGCTGAAATGTTTTTTGTAAGATAGAAAGGAATCCAGTAAAAGGTTATAATAAAAACATGCGATAAAAGATTTATATTATTTTAGTTGGTTGACTAACTGAATGAAAGGAAAGAAAATGAGGTCGGACCACGAAAACCGAAATGCCACAGCAGTACCACGTAATTTGTCAATGTTGAATATAAGTTTATATACTTAATAGGCAAACAATATACAAACAGTTTGATGTCATGTAAATGTCACAATATTGCCCCAAAATTTGTTCCTGTTTATAAGAAATCAGTTAATGCAAACTTTGCATGCTCAGAGAGCAGAAGGAAAAGACAGAAAGATATACGCTGCTGTCTGTTCATGTATGGCCCTAGTTCAAAACTTTTATAAAGAATATTACTTTGTGTGCTTTCTCTTCCTTGTTCCAATTTACAATTTTCACAGAGATTGAGTGGCACATTTGTTTGAACAACATATTGTTATATTATGATTAAATAAAATCTCAAACTCTTCCTCTATTCATTTCGGTCTGTCTGTTGGCCTGAGAATTTCTTGACGACCATGATGATAATGATGATGATGACGATCAAGAGAGCCACTTGAATACAGCACATATAGCAACAATAGCAAAATATTCGGAGAAATTAGTAATACATATTATTTACATACCTCGGGAGTTTAGCTTGATGAAATGAGGAAAATCAAAGAAGGATATTATTACAGAAAACGTGGATATTAGATACAGATCATGCATATGTAATATGCATGATCCTTTTGCTTGATAATTTCCCTCGACTGGATAGAGCAAGAAAAAAGCATAGACATGTCATTTATGAACTTTTTCTTGTCTTTTTCAGCACCCGTGAAATTAGTAAAGGGTGTATGGATAATTTTTTATTCCTTCAAAATAATATGCCGTTGATGTGCTGGTATTTGCATGAAAGTTAAATGTCTCTCCGCGAGAAGTGTTCTTGCTACCATTGGCGGAGTTTATCTTGATTAATTAATGCGACAAGTGAGATGGAAAAACAACGCATCATTCCAATTTAGTGAAAATCTTTTCATCCTCCTCCTCCTTGTCGTTTTCTTGAAAAAATTAAGCTTACCAAATGATTTGAGACGACAACTGGGAATATAAACAAAATTTGATAAGATATGAAATTTGAGCCAGGAGTAGTGGCAGGAAAACGAAATTTGAGTATAATATGGTCAGGAGTCAGGAGAAAGATGTGTTGCTGGCTGCTCTAGATTATTTGATCAAGCTGTGGTGTTAAAAAGAATAGCCAAAATTTGGCCTGATTTTGGCAGTCGACTGGCTTTCCCTATTTTTGGGCTACCGCGATTGGATACAAATACTGTCGGATTAAATTTTTCACATCTGACTAAATACCTATTAATATATATTTACCTAACTGTCGCCAGCCAGTTTCAACAGGGAGCAACAACAAATTTGTTTATCATAATATTATGAAAATTATCCTTTCTTAGGAAAGGATTTCAATTAAGTTATTCTTAGCTTTTAGATAATTGCAAATAAGTTATTCTCAACATATGTAAACAACCATAGGTTGTATGAAAACTAGACTGTTAAACGAAAGCAGATTAAATGGCAAGTGAGTAAGATAATGTAAGGGTATAAATATATATTTATATTTCCAAAACTGCCTGGAAATAAATTAGAATCTCATTTTATTACTTATAGTCAAAGTCAATAGTCAGCATTTTTACCAATTTTGTGATCATGCAAAATATTTAAGTAAATATTGAAGAAAATCATGCGATGCAATGATGCAACCTAATCAATAATAATAACGCGTCAACCCATTGTATTAAATGAGTGTTGTCTTGATGAATATATGGTTTCTACAATGATAATGAATATAGGAATTAATTATTTCTAATACTACGAGGGTGGATTGATTAATTTCCGAAAAATCAATGATAGAGTAGAAATACGTTTTCGGTTGTGTTTTTATGGTTGAAAGCACCCTTTAAATACCCCATATCCGTAGCAATTTTTAAAAAAAAAGTCGTACCCTTTAATTCCGGAAGTGACTTTCTCCAGATAGCTGAAAATCAGTGATTTTTGCACATTTTTTATTACTATTTTTACAAAATCTCTTCTTTTACTGTAAGAAATCGTTTCAAGTGTAGATTAGGATCCTATAAATCCAAAAAATGTACATAAGCAAGTAAAAAATTGATATAAACCAAGGTATGCTGATTTTACCTAGAAGTGCGTTAAGCCGAATCTTTCACTTTTTCAAGCAAACGCGGCACCCACTTTTCCTTTAGCTCTCATTAAAGAAGAATTGTAATTAAATCAAAACTAAAACATTATTTTTACTCGCCAAAGTCTTGGTTATTTTGCTGTTTTTAGTTTGTCCAAAAATATGCAATAGAACCAAAATAATTTAGGAATTTCCCCAATGATCACGGTTTTGGACTTTCACCGGAAGGCTCAGCTATTTTTCCATGCATAAAAATATATGAGCACCAATTGGAATAATAAATAGTGCTTATTGAAGATGAGTTGTTGGCTAATCTGATGCAAGCTTAATTTAAGTTTCTGTTGCAGACTCCTGTCTGAAATCAGATTTGCTATTTAACTGGATTGGTTTCATTTTTTCAATTTTGGAGAAAGTTGTAACTTGCATTTTTCAATCGCAAAAATTTATGATAAAATTATATGCGATTTTCTCCAAATTTTTACCAGTATCATCCAGATAGATGAACTAAATAAGAACATCACTTTGAGATAAAAAATCACACGTTAAAGCTTTAATTTCGGAAATTAATCAATGCACCCTCGTAGACTCATTAAAGCCAAAGACAAGACTCACCGCAAAAAAATCAAAGTTGGTTAAAATTTAAATACGATATAAATATCAACGAGTGTATCACTTTAGTAAATAGTGAAGAATCATTTAATTAAAACAAAACACCTGCACTTGTTTACTTAAAAGCTATATATCCTTTTGCATGCTTATTCCTATTCCTTTCTTATTCTGTTCTACGTTTGCGACTCAATGGCAGAGAACTAAATACCAGGTTTCGGCATTCTGGTTTCTTGACTTTCCAGTTCCTTTAATAAATTGCTAAAAACAGCAACATTTATCAAGTTTATAAATTCACAATAATTATTTTTAAGTTAAAAAATCCCTAGCGCCCTGGCTCCTGTTAGTACAAGCTTACACAAAACACAAAAATTACGCATTATTAGGAGTTCCGTATTCAGCTGGATATTCCCAATGAATTGGAAGTGCTGAATCATAATGATGGTCATACAACATTTGTTTTAAGAAGGCCTCCTTGTCCTTTGGTTCTGGATAAGTATATGCGTAGTCTATAAAAAACGAAATCCATTGCTTTAAACATTTGCCTGGAAATAGGATTTACTAAATCTCAATTTGCCAAAAATTCAATTTTATCGATACCTTTTTCATACGCATCTTCCATTATCTTTTTTGCAATAATGACTGACACATTTTGTATGTCCGTGAAAGGAGGATATAGTCTTCCTTCTGCTAAATCGGCTTCAGTTACAATGTTTGCTAACGTCTAATGAAAAATGTAAACCAAGAAATGCGTTTTTGTATTAGCAGATAAAGTCATCATACCCATGATTAGTAATCAAGTGGCAATAATAGAAATTATTTATACCTCAGCAGAAAGCAAAAACACATCTTCGCTTATATGGTGAATGCCAGATGCAATAACTGCAAGCGCCACACCAGGGAAGATGTATGCATTGTTTCCTTGTCCAGGAATAAATGTCTTTCCTTTGTGGGTATAGTGGGGGAATGGAGATCCACTGGCGAAAATGGCTCGCCCATCGCTATGCTCGTATGCTTCAGCAGCGGTACATTCTGCTTTAGAAGTTGGATTACTAAGGGCAAAGATGATTGGCCTTTCGTTGAGTTCCGCCATTCGTTTAATAATTGCTGGAGTAAATGCACCTTTAGCAGCAGCAGCACCTATTTTAGCAAATAAACAACCAGTTAGTTTCCCCTTTGTAGTAGCGCATAACTAACTAACTAGTATTGTAGTAATTTTCAATTGGAATTCAACTACCGAAAATAGCTGTGGGTTTTGCAATCTCCACCATTTCAGCAAAATTTGTAAGATGAGGTAGATCTTTCAAGAAGATTTGCTTCTGCGCTGAAACTGAACTAGCTCGAGTTTTCACCAATAGTCCTTTGGCATCCTAGAAGAAAATTATGAAATTCAATCAAATGGCACTACAAAAATTGTTACCTGATAAATATTCAAAACACTTACACTCAAATAAATTCGAGAAGCGGCTTCTTCTGCTGTGAGACCTTCGGTCTTAACCATTGCTTGTGTTAAAAGCATTGCAATACCAAGAGCAGCCTAGAAATGTTTAAGTTGTCAAATATTATCTAAAATACCTAGCAAAATATTGTAGGTTTGTTTGTTTGCTTTGAGATATTTTAATTTACCTCTCCAGCTCCCAAGTAAAAGAAATCTTTCATCTGACAGTTTGCGTTTCGTGATTCTTAACGATGCAAAGACACCCGACACCACAACAGCTGCTGTTCCTTGGATGTCATCGTTAAAAGTACAGTATCGATCCCTGTACTTGGCGAGTAATCTGAATGCATTATGATTGGCAAAATCTTCAAACTGTACAAAAATCGGAAATGCTTTATGCCAAGGTTTTAATTCATACTTTTAAACTTGCTCTAAATGATTTCACAATTCTCTTCCAAATACCTGAATAAGCGTATTTTGCCCGTATCTTCGAACAACAGCTTGCATAAATTCGTCTAAAAATTCATCGTATTCCGCACCAGTTACTCGCTTATGTCGAAGTCCAGTATAATAAGGATCATCTAACAAGGACTTTAGAACAGGTGCGAATTAGCAATAATTATTATAATTTTATATACGTAGGTTGGTAGGTAACTTGGTTCATATTAGCAAATTGGTTTTACTTGTGTATTGGTTCCCACATCCAAAAGGATGGGTAAACAATGGTGGGGTTTAATTCCAGCGAGGGCTGTGTACAACGCCAGCTTTCCTACCGGAATCCCCATTCCATAAGCACCTAAATCTCCAAGTCCCAGAATCCGCTCACCGTCTGTTACAACAATACATCGGACATCTGCCTCTGGCCTGTAAGCAACAATAACTTAAATTGCAATTCACTTTTTTTAAAACAATGCTTTCTTCTAATAGTTCATTATACATTTATTTCTTACCAATTTCGAAGGACCTGGTAAATGTGACCCTTGTCATGTATCGTTATAAATAATCCACGGGGTCGGCGATAAATGAGACCAAATTTTTGACATGCCAAACCAACAGTTGGGGTGTAGACTAATGGCATCATTTGTTCAACATTCTCAGCAATCAACCGGTAAAATAATTTTTCATTTCGATCCTAAAAATTGAATAATCGACTCCATTATGAATAACCGTCGCCGATTAAAATTGGGTTCTTCGTTCAAATAATACTTTTTGTTCTTACATACCTGCAATCCCACTAAATAAATATACTTGTTAAGATCCTCTTGATATCTATCTACGTTCTCTTTACACAGTTTAACTTGCTCCTCTTGTGTCTTGAATCGAGGAGGAATCAATCCTTGTATTCCTAACGCCTGTCGCTCTTCTATTGTAAACGCCATCCCCTAAAATAAAAGACCAAATTAGATTCATCCTTAGAATACTACTTTAATGTCTATTTCCAACGTCTTACCTTATTTAATCTTGGATCCCTAATATAATCGATTCCACGAATCATGGAAGGGCAGATATTCTCTCCAGTTATTTCAGTATATGTCCGCTGACCCATTTTATCACGTCTTGGATCCATCTTGAATAAGGTCCGGGCGCCACCCGGTCCCTTATTGAAGCTAGAAATAGACAATAATTATTGAAATTACATATTTTTACATATACATTAAAAATAAACCAGAAATCCTATAGCCCTTTCAGTATACAGGTACTTGTCCTTACTACGCTCATTGTTCACAAACTACGCCAAAATACCAATTAAAAAGTGAATTCATTTAACTTACACCACCCCAATCAATCGATGCGTCTGCTTCAACATTTTGTCCAAGTTATTTAAACACAGTGAATCCCCGTAAATGTTAATTAACGATTTCCCCAATTAGCAAGCTTTCCCTGCATAGAATGAACGAAGACAGAAAGCCACGCACGCTAAACTCACGCACAACTGTTCTGATAATAATTTGTGTTGTACTATTCAATGGACGGGCGGCATGTTGGTGTTATCTTTGGTTGATAAGCGATAACAGGTGATTTTATACTATTGCGAATAAAACCGAACCAGGACCGTTTTCAGACAAAAGCCACATGGATCGTTAAATGCAGTGACTTTGATCTACATTACTTTGAGGTCGGGCGAAATGCTTATCTTTTCCGAGTGCTTTGACAAGTGCACTTTCAGGAATCAAAACACTGGAATTATCCAGCTGATTGATTACAAACAATTATGCCGTTATTGCCAAAAAAATTTACAAGAAAGCCTCGCAACTCACAAAAGAGTTATTTTTCTCTCCCTTTTATAACCGTAACGACAGCTTAAATTATAGAATTAGGCACATTACATGCGAGGTTTATAGTTTGTTTCCATAAAAAAGATACTTCTCCCTGGATTAATCGCAATTATTTTTGCAACTAGTTTTTACCCATTTCATTTGATTTTGATCACCTCACCTGCCTATATCTACCTACATGAGTTTTACTAACACAAAGAATCAAGCTTTTTCAAGTTTCATAGATACAGATGGGTAAATTAATGGGTTGCAAATTTGCAAACTCCAAAACACGCAACAACATCCGATCCTGCTATTACGAAAGTTTCCAATCTAGCTTTTATATTCGTAGATTTTGCAAAATCTACGATACCACTCTGCTATATTAGAAGCAGGATTCGAAGAAAGGTCTTTTCTTCTCGTCTTGGGTTAATAATTTAATATAATTCTTCAAAAGTTAACACAAAGCTCGAGTTATAGATGTTTATTATAGTCTTGTTGAGTAGTACGTTAAGAATAGTTGCAATCACTATCTAATTATTATCATCTTCCTCACACAAAGACACAAATGTTGGATAACGAGCAAAAAGCATTCTCTTTAAAAATTTGCAAGTTAACACAGATGTAATGTTTCAAGGCATAATTTGGCAAACCCAGACTGGCATCTTAACCTGAGACAAACTGTTCGAATCATTGAGGAGAGTTTTGTAAAAAAAAGTTTAACATGAAAGCTATTGCGAGAATACTTTTACATGAAAGAGTTCTCAAATTCGTATCGACCGACCACCGACCGTATGAAACCTCATTTCCCTTTCATTTCCTACTTGTTTGCAATAGAAAGTTGACTTTGCAAAAAACCTGAGCGCTCTCGTGTATTCTCGGAACACCCGACTGATTAAACTGGGTAACAATTTCTGTTGGATTTGCGAATCTTAGCTTTCAACATATAGCCAGAGAAGAAGATTCAGAGTTTTTTAAGAATGGACACGATCAACTCATTTTTTGCAATGTTAGTATGAAAGTTGAGACTGCAATCTTAAGTTCCGAAATAAAGTATAAGCTTGCTGTATATGGAACGGTGATGCTTTCTGCAGTAAAGAGGCGTTAAAGCTACAAAATGTAGGTGGGGATATGATGTAAAATCATAAAAGATTAAATTATTATGTAAAGTGCTAACTAAAGTAATTTGCAGAAGCATAAAAATCTAATTATAATGCAAACATGGCATAATTCATATTCCAAGCAGACCCATTTAGCACATTTGAAATATTTGTACATGTGGCTGGCTTGTTAGTTGTAGAGCCCAGGTAAAATTACTTTCCCGTTGGAAATCCTATTTTGAACGGGATGCCAATGTCAATGTCACTAAAGTCGAGTAATGTTTTTGCAGAGATTGCAAATTGTTTTTAAACAACAGAAACACATTAAAGCTTCAAGGATGATCGTTTAGAAATTTCATTAGAAAATGAAGGTTATGCTGAGCTGGAAATATCGGTTTTGTTTGTATTTTGTGCGTACGTGTTGTGAATTTAATCCTTTTTTCACTGTTTAATTTTTATTCACCAGCTAACTTTAACTGACTTGTTGACGACATGATGAGCGGTGTAACGTGGGTTCTGAATAAATATGTACATGTGCATTTTAAATTAGCTATTTATT
>JAANSO010001610.1:0-16262 GCA_036507315.1 Lepidocyrtus fimetarius | reverse complement strand
AAAATTTTAGCAAATTAGTGCCGTGTTTATAAGTTTTTAAGACTTAAGGTTTTAAGTTATCCTTTCTGCTGACAGTTAAAAACTAATTATTAAGTGAATTGTTACAATATTTAAAATACAATTTTACATGATTAGTTGTACTCTGTGACATTTTAATAGAACTTATAATGTCGTGAACAATGAAGCTTTACCTAATTTTGTATTTTTAGCAGTTTAACTTTTTTTGTTCAGCTTTAATGTTTAAAGTTGTTCAAATGAATTTTAGAAAGTTTAGAGTGCTTCGTGATTAGTAAGGTGCTGATGAAAGTGATAATTATTGAGTTGCCCCAGATTTAAGGAATTGTATTATCTAAGAAAGCGTTTAATTGCTAAAATGAATCGATTATAAAATTAAAGACTCTCAACTGTTGATTTTCTTGTAATTATATAATTTACAAGTTTATTAGTAAACAAAATAGATTGGTACATGTTTTTGCTTTCCAATAGTGAATTTCCTTACTTTGTGCTTTAAAGTTTACGTAAGTTACTTCCAAATTCTATTTTAAAATGTGACTTGTAAACTGGATTTTGTCAGTTTTATAAATGAGTTTTTTCCAAGATGCAAAGAAAGCGTTATAAAGTTGTAAATCCTATTGAATCTAGTAGCAGACAGACTAATGATGAAAATAGACCGGGAACAGGAAACAAGCAATTGTCAATTTTCATCTCGGAACAGGAAATAAACTAAAATTCAATTCAAAAAAGCAAATCCAGCAGAAAATATAATCCAAGCGGAAATTCCTGTGCCACCTTGTGAAAATATTTTGGCACAAGGTGTTGTTAAATTAGCACTAATTTCAATTATTATAATCAGCAACTCTGACGTAGAATAAAATGGCTTGAAAAATGTGAGAACCTCGTTTGAAAAGAAAAAGCTGTAGTTTTTTATTGTGCCAAACCTGTTCCCTGCTTTCTCCTCAGAAAAAGCATTAAACAAGCTTGTGAAACTCTATTGAGAGAATTTTCTGAAAGAATAACAAAAGAATCAAGAGTATGACAGAGCGATAACAATAATAATAAAAATCGAGTGACTTTCATCAAGCACAACCAGTTTACTAAACAAGGATAACTCCGTTTAAAAGGTAAGCACATTTGCTTCTGCTTTTTACTTATAATTTCAATTCAGAGAGGAACATAAATTGAAATGTGAATGTTATTGAATTACGGCTTTCTCTGCTTTTTTAGTTTCTTATCGATTTTGCCTACAAAAAGTCATAATAAGAGGGGGAGGGGAGGTTATTAAGTATGCAAAATGCTAAGCAAGCCCAGTTTTTTTCGATAACTTCCCAGGATAATAGAAAACCTGTGAGCTTTCAGCTTTCACAGTTTGTCTCAGTGCACCTGAGAATCTAATTTCCCGTGTCGATTTTGCCTACAAAAAGTCATAATAAGAGGGGGAGGGGAGGTTATTAAGTATGCAAAATGCTAAGCAAGCCCAGTTTTTTTTCGATAACTTCCCAGGATAATAGAAAACCTGTGAGCTTTCAGCTTTCAGTTTGTCTCAGTGCACCTGAGAATCTAATTTCCCGTGCTAAATCTTAAAGCACTTATTTGAAAACCTAGTTTTGAAATGAATATATTAGTCTGTCTGTCCGCTTGTCTTTCTCAAAATAAAAAAGACATTGCATGAGTTTGCTAAAATTACAAAGATTTGCCTAACAAAGTTAAGCAATATGTAAATTTTCAAACTAGTATCACATCGGGCTTGCTGTCTTTTATTTTTTAACTTTATTTTCTAAGGATTCATTTGTCAAAAGTATCAATAGCTTTGCTTTTTACAGGAATTCCGAGTTAAAGAAACTGAATTGTATACCTTGAAAGAAAGTCTTAATAAAAAACTGTATCTTAACACGTACATCATCGGCTTGCAGTTTTTTGTAAGGAATTTCCCCTCATTTCGTATTTGTGACACGTTCACAAGAGAAAAACTCATTTGGTAGCTTTTTTACTCCCTGGCCTACTCTCACAGTCAGATCAAACCTTCTTTCTTTCTCCCAATCTTATACGCCTTCCTGTACAAATGATCAAATTAGCTATTTTCTTTCTTTCTTCACTTCCTACGTTGGTTTCCACAGAGGTGGATTCAAAAGAATATTTTTCAGAGGTACGTACTTTATTGCTTTCATAGACTTCAAAATTCACATCCGTTTTAGAGAATAAAATTTACTTTATGCAAGTTCATGTTTCAGATTTCCTTTCATTCCCAATTTTGTTTTATCGAAAATGATTTACTCTCTTTAAAAATGCAAAAGACACATTGATTTTCTTATTTTACCCCAGATTCTCTCTCTACAGTAAAAATTAGGTCATTTTATGGCAAAAAATGTACGAAAGTTAATAAATAAACCGAGTATCATGGGATTGCAATAAAAATATGAAAATTGGAAAAGGCAAGCAATCCTGAAGCCACCTCGGCGCTCTCTAGGAATCTAAAAGTAGCTTCCTTACCGCAGGAAATCCACCACATAGACTTGCAATATATGCAATGTGGTTACAAAGAGACTGGGAAAATGAAACCGCAAAAAATATTTATTCCAGAGATGAAAAGATATCTTGTAATCGTATCAGTATAAAATTGACCGTTATGTATCCGTTTTCGTAACTGTCTATGAAAACGTAAAAATTGGGAAGAGCAGTACAAATCATATTTTTACGCTAGTTTAAAGAGAGTCAGGGGTTCACTTGTCAGTTTCTGTATTGACAGAAGTGACAAGAACATTCCACGTTTTTTAACGCTGAATAAGCTCCTTTATCTTCGGAGGAAAGGAGGGAGAGAAGGACACTATGAAAACGTCATGTCAGGCGATGATATGAATTTAAATGTAAAAGTTAGTCAAGAATTTGTATTTTTATGGACATTTGAATAGGTTTTAAGGAGTTGAGTTGTAGTTTAAATGTCAACTTCAGACTTGTTGAAGCTTTTAAGGATTTAAAACTTTTTATTCATGTATTTTAAAAATCAATTTTAGTAAACTTGCCTTCACCAGTTCAACATATATTGATTTAAGAATTTTTGGTATAATTTCCTGCGTTTTTCAATAAAACCTTTGATTTCGTAGGCATTATGACCGTTTTATGAAAAATAGTGATTTCCTACTTTAGATTACAATAAAGCAATTAACTTTTTTGCAAAACCGGGAATTACTTTTAAAAATAATCTTTTGTATTGTAAGCGCGTGGTCCAACTATCCAAAAATAAAACAAATAAAATTCTCCAACCTTTGAATTTATGCAAACATTGAAATTGGTATTTCCCAATGATTTGTTTATCACAGAAAATTGAGTTTTATGATTTTGGGAAATTCAACCGAAGGTAAATGATCTAAAGCACGTGCTTAAACTTTATAAGAAAAGGAGCTGAAGTAAAATTTTCACTTATCATCTATCCTTTTTTAACAACACTCCTTAGACAGAAAATATTGCATCATCATCATTTAATTAAATCATTAAAGCACTCCCAAAACTCCAGTGTATGGAAAGAAGTTGTATAATTCCCGCATCTAAATTACCTCATTTTCCCTCAATAGGCAATCATCATTTTGTATAAATGTCCACACTTTGGAGTATTAGAATACAATTCAACGCTTTTTTATCATTTTTTCAACTGTGCTCATGAGACTGTAATAATCATCAAACATTACATTTTTGTTGGAATTTTTATTTACTTTCCATTTCCAGTTTCAACCTTGGCCCGGTTTCTTGTGCAAAATGGAATAATTATTCCCTTTGTGAATTCTCAAATGCGTAGAAAAAGGTGTTGTAATCATCTGAACTGTTGATGAACTTGTCCAAGTGAAATATAAAGTAAATAATGATGATTATACGATGATTATGTGTATTGGGAGGAAGAGACGGAGGGAAATGAAGGGAAATGGAGGGAGGGGACGTGCATAGTTAAGAGTTAATTCCTGGGTAAACATTACACCACCTTCTGCTCCACCTTTCTCGACAGGAGAAGGAAGGGTAATAAAAAAGTAAATAGGGAAGAGACTGAAGACAGACAAGGACCTGTTTCCCAAACAAACTTGTAAAATAATTTTTCCCCTGGATGGTGATGAGATGGTGAAAGGAGGATGAAACGGTGATGATGACGACGCGTTTAAATTTTTATCCTGGGGAAATGAAAGTTTAAAAGTTTTTATGGATTTATTACTATAGCTTGAGAACTTGACTGTATGACTTTTATAGTATGTCCGTCTGTCTGTCGGAATATTATTCTTTTCAGCAATTTTTGGCAAATTTGCAATGCTCGAGCTAGTGGTTGCATGGTTTATTATATTTTATTAAAGTTTGTTGCTGGAGAGAGGAGTACAAATTGAGATAAACTCTAAAACGCGACCTCAGTCATAACTAGAAAATACTGGGGTTGCTAGTGTAGACAAATTTAAATGGAAATTTGTTATTTGCAAGCACGTTCATTCCAAATAGAGAAGTGATGAAGGTTATGAAACTCAAAATGAAGGAACGCTCAAAGATCTAGTCTAGAAGAGGAACTCAAGGCTTTGGCAAAACACAGAACTGTGTAGTAAATTTCTTTGCTTTCCATTGTTTTCCAACTCGAGGTTTTGTTGAGGACATGTTGCATAATATATCATTATGAGAACAAAACTCAAATCCAGAGATTTAATACTCAATTTACGTGCCAAACTTTTTTGCTGAAAGTGCACTTTTGCGGTCCAACTTGCAAAAAAATCAAGAGAAAGGTGTGGAAGCTTTTGTAATGGGACGCAACAGTCCTGAAAGGCTAAACAAAGGGAGAAATGGATATGACTTGTCTCAAGTGTGAGGGAGAAAGTGTGGAAAGGAAAGGAAGATTGATGAGGGGAATACCCCAGGCAATGACCCAACTTGCTAATTTCCTTTTAAAACAAGAATACTACTGCTGGGGAAAGGTTTTTTCAGAAACAAAAACATCTACGAATGTAATCTTGTTCTCACTGACACTGCAATTAATACACAAAAACATTTGAATAGCACTTCACAGACTTGAGTGGAAAATCAATTTCCCAAATTGCCCCGATCATGACGCATTAAAATATTGTCAATTGTATTCGTTTCGTAGTGAACAAAAAGGATTCTTTTTTTCTTTGCATGGGAACAGGATTCTCTTTTGTTCCTGTTTGCTCCTTCAATGCTGTTCAATTTAGGAGAAAGTGTTATTGCCGCGAGAATTTAATGAAGAACGCTGGATAATGAAATATGATGAATTTTGATTGAATATTTTAAAATTGTAATTATTGTAGACTTTAATAGTTTTATAGTATTGTATGATATGTCTTAGTGATAAGTGCATCAATTGCGTAGACCTGTTAGGTCATATAATTAAACAAAGATCGAAACCTTAAAAATACAGTCCATAATCGAAGTACGATAACCAAGAAAAGGATCCACCCCAAAAAGTGTCATAACATGGTTCATTGAAAACACTGGAAATCGAAACTTTTTTTGCTCATAGTATTGCGTAAAAACCCTGAAATAAATGACGGGGAAAAGTATCGATGAAAATGAAAATGTTTTTGTTGGTTTTTAAATGTGTGTAGATTGAATGAAACGAGGACAGAATGGTTGTTTAAGTAATGTGCATTCAATCCTTTTTTCATAGTTTCTATTTTAACAAATTAATTTATAATTCTAGAAACGGTTTTTACTACTACGAAGACAAATCCTTTTTTAATTTGTTAATCTACAAAGATGTCTAATTTAGAAAAGTGGATCTTACAGATGTGCTTTCTCCTCTACTTTTCTCTCCTTTCTCCACTTGCATCTGTTTTGCTGTACATTTTTTTTGCAAAACAAGTTCCTATTCAAGTAGCTCTTGCCCTTTAGCTAAATTAAATAGCTTTTGCACAAAAACCTTTAAAATGGATTTTTCTGCTTGTTTGAACTCTGCTACGTCCCCTCGTTCAAGTTTTTTTAATGAAGATGAATATTTAAAAGTTTCCCTTATTTTATAGAAGTTTTGCATAGTTATTCAACAGAAAGTTTTCACGTTTTTCATCAAAGATTGCAAAAAAAATTGCGTGTGGGAATATTCCAGAGGATTCCAAAGGATTTCTAAGAAAATTTTAGTAGGCTGCTTCACAACTACATCGAAAATCACATCGGGACTAGACTCTATCTTTTGAATTCTAATAAAATTCTCAGAATAGCAAACATTTCCAGTCTGTCTGCCTGAGTAACTTTTAGAAAGGAAAATGTCGATGTTATTTTAGCCATCATCAAACCGTCTATTGTCTCGACTGATGGGTTAGCAGGTGAAATAATGGAACCAGGTAGTTACGCAAGGTTCTCCCACGCTCATTTATAGAAAAAAAGAGACAAATTCGCAATGAGTCTAGGAATCCGGGTTACACTGCCCACGTACATTCCACGGACATTGATTTGACATTGACATTTACAGGTAAATTACAAGTTATTCAGATAGCTTGTTCATTCTAAGGTTTTTCGTACAAAATGACCTTCCATTTCGATTTTGTTGCTTCCTCATTTAAATTTAAAACACGTGCAATTTCCTTTAAAGATAACAACTCATGTTTACTAATGACCCTAATAATTAACCCCAGACTGGGGAGACTGTGGTTTCTGACATAAAAAACTGCTTCGTAAAAAATGTTTGACTTTTAAATTTTCTAAAAAGAATTATTTTCTCGTGGGAAAGAAACGATGATGATGCAATGAATATTCATGAACTGTGTTTAAGGGAAAAAATAAAAGTTTTGAAATGTTTTCAGTGCCTTAATTTCCCCTCTCCTTTTCCTCTTTGATAAAAATTATTCAGGAAATGTAATCTTTCATTTAAAAAAGTATATTTTTCTTGTATTTTGTACTTTTTATTATCTATAAACTCTCTCTGAGTTACATAATATCAAGTTTCATCAAGTAAAGGCTTTTTTAAATGAGCTCTGCTTCCGTCACAACACCGTCCAAAGGCCAAAGTGGGTTTTTTATGTTGATATTTGGCTTTCCTCTACCTGTCCTAGTTTTAATCTTGTGAAATGTCTCATTTCCGACTTGGAATGGGAAAGAAAAACTAGTTTTTGGCGTCATTTTCAACCTTCCCTGCAACTTTTTTGATAGAAATTTGGTTACCAGAGATAACTTTTAAAATAACGTATCAAATTAACGGTTTTTGTTTAGGGGAAAAGAAAATTACTGCAGAGGTATGGTAAGAGAAGGATTGTTTAGATTTTTTACTGTATTCTGTACTCCCGACTTATGAATTTCGCAATAAGCGTAAAACTATCCATTTTTCAAGATGATGAGAATATGATGCGGTGATGATGCGACATGAAATCTTCAATTAATGAGATAAAATGAAACAAGAGAAAAAAATATCCATTTTCAAGATGATGAGAATATGATGCGGTGATGATGCGACATGAAATCTTCAATTAATGAGATAAAATGAAACAAGAGAAAAAAATCCTGGCTTAGGTTTTTGTTTTTTTGAACCGCATTTTCTCTGACAAATGCCCCAGCTCTATAAAATTGAGATTTTATCCTCAAAGTTGAAGCGCATATATTCATTACTTCTGTAAAAATTTTGTGCACTATGGTTTTATTAATAGAACCGGGCTTGTATTGTAAAATATACGGTTGAACAGTGAAGGAAAGGACATATTGGTGTTCCTCTCTAATCGAAAACGGAGTTGTAGGTTTCCTCCTTGTTTCCTGGTTGACAGAGAGGATAACATATTGAAAGATGGAGGGAAAGGCCAGCTTCACGCAATCAATTTCCCCCTCCAGCTTTTCCAAATATAATTAGCTACTTTTTAGCTTTTTGCAAGATGGATGACGTATTTGTGCAGTCTGGGTTCTAATATTTCTGTAGTAGGCAAGATTTCTTCAAATTTTCAAAGTACTTTCGTCTTTTTTCAGTTTGCAAATATTTAAGTTTGATAAAGTAATAAATTTTTCCTGGTTAAACAAATACGGGAAAATTAAGAACGAATCCTATTTCTATTCTTATGCAAATATCTTAAAATAAACTTTAAAATTTTATTAAACTCTAAAATTAAAGCTGATTTTAGAAATTTTACAAACCACCACTTTCACCGTTAATTTAAAAATTCCTTTAAATCCCTTATTTTCCCTTCTCATCTTTCTTACGCAATAAAATTCTTCACAATGTCTCCAAATGTAAAATTGGAATGTGTAAACCACGCATAGTTTTCTAAGTTATTCTAATGAAGGAGAGCGCTACAATGCTCCAGAAGAGAATATTCTTTGGAGAAAGTTTGTATGCGGTTTTCTTATGTAATAGTGCATTGTTTGAGTTTAAAAAATTCTTTCTTGTTTAAATGAGTTTACTTTCACAAGTAGACCAGGACGACTCAAGCCTATTATCATCAACCAACCGTGGTATGTTCTGAAAGAGGATGAGATTATGCTGGTGGAATTGTTAAGAAAAGGCTTTTCTTTAAGAGAATGACAAATTCTGGAATCTCTAAAAGGAGCTCTCTTGAACTGTAGGCATAAAATGAGCCAACCTCCACAATAATAAAACTACTATTGCGTAATAACCGAGAATGAACAGCGTTAAAGAATTCTTATTAACCTTTTTAAATTTCCAAAATTTAAATAAAAAGGGAGGGCAAAAGTAAATCTTCTTTGTTGCTCGGACTTTGTTGAAAACGCTAAATTTAGCTTCCTTTTCTCTGGAAGTTTAGAGCCGCAAGAATTACGGCAACATAATACGGCGTAGTATGGAAATACTACTTCCGGTAACTACTATCTTTACTTTTAGTTGTTTCCTTTCAAAACTGATTTAAAACTTCAACTCAAAGACCAAATAAGCGTTGCTTTATAATCAGAGTGATTATCTGTCTTTCTTTTTAAGGTTTTATTCCGACTTTTGATTTTTTACCCCTGTGATTAAAAATGCTTCAGCTTCTTCACAACGTAACATGTTCACTCTAGAACTATTTTAAAATGTGACAAGAAAAGTTTTTGAGATAATAACTTGCATGAAATCCCATAAAATTTTGAGAAATTCCTTCACTCCTCCCTAATTTCAAATCTTTCTTCACTTAAGAAAATCATTTGAGAACTTGTCCTCGTCTCGTTCTTATCCCAAAGCATAATCATTTTCATCTGAAACTCTCGAATGTACTTGAGCTGTTTTCCTCCTGTTAAGTGAGAATAAATGAAGGAAAAAACGAGTTTAATCTCTTATCTGGGATAAAATCCTAAAGATTCTTAGAAAACGACAAGAATTTGTCGTTTTTTAACATTTCATAACTTCTTGAGATTTCACTTTGGCTGTTTAATAGTAGAAAAAGTACGAAAAATGTTAAGTGAGTTGTGTACTCAAGTATAATCAAATTTTTTGTATCTTTTTTCAATTCCTTTTGCTCAAGTGAAAAAAACTGCGTTATGATTTCCACGACAGCTGCCATTCCATTGGTTTAACCTCTTATGAAGAAATATCTTGACACAATCTCTTATTTTTTCCGTCTCTTCCGCCGACAAGGCGAAAAAATATTAGATAGTAAAAAAAAGAAAATTTTGCATGTGCTCAATGTATTTTTTAATATAAAAATATTTTACCCGCAAATGCTGGATTTCCTGTAGATAAAGAAGGAGCATATGATTAGGACATGGTCTGGTTTGAAGAGAAATTTTAACACATAGGAAGAGAAAATAAAAGGCTAGCAACCCATTTATAGACTAGTTGGAAAAATATTGTTTGGAAGTTGATTTTTAACATGCTACTATTTGTACTTAGGATCAAAATTAAACAATTTCACACAAAATTAAGTAATGAATTTATAACTATTCTAACACAAGTGCCAACACTAAGACAGACTGACAGACATGTTTAAATTATGACTAGTTTATCCAAACTCCGAAGAGGTACGAATAAGATTGTAATAATTTTGAAGCTGCCGGAGAAAACATTTTCCAGCTTATATTTGAAAGGAAATGGCTTCTTTAGAAGTTGCTAGAGGAACTTGCACTTTTTTCAATTTCCTTATTCTGAACCGCAGAGCTTTCTCTTCTTCACCCAGCCCTGAAAAAGCCCTTTTGCATCATCATAAACCAATGCGACCACGGACGCCTTGCCTAGCTCTCTTTCTGAAACGCCGAGAAAAAGTAACAGAAATGAGGTGGCAACATCCAACTATTTCCCACTTTCATAATTTAATTTGAACATGGAACATGGTCCTGGGTTGTTGTCGCACCGTGTAAACTCATTTTTCCCGTTTTTCATCATGATTACGATGATGATCATATTACATGGAAGATGATGGGAAAGCGAGTGTAAAAATGTCTTCGTTTAAGAACTTTCACCCGCTTTCTTCTTCTATCTTCTGCTTTCTCCCACACTTGCGACAAATTTCGGTTAACACCCGGAACAAAATTGGACCTCTGTAAAGCTTGTCTTGATTTCCTCGTCGTAAGTTAAGCTGTAAGAGAATCTGGAAGATTTTCAGTGGGAAAAGGTCACGAGAAACGTGTGAAATGAAGGAAGATTGTCCAATTTTCCCATGTTTTTAAAAGAAGATCTTGAATTTTCCAAGTTATACATAGTTTTCAAGCGGAGGAGAATGTTTTCTAATAGACGATGAAATAAATATTTTTAGAAATGTCAGGTTTTACAAGTGCGTCTCTGTTATTACTTTCCCGTGGAAAAACCTGAATTCCGCTGAATGCAACGATCCATGCATGCATTAGTGAATTGAAGAAGCGGAGGTAATGGGAGGATGGAGGGATGGAGGAATCAAGGAATGACGTGCGAGTTTTCCTTCAAAACGTCTGAGAATGAGATTTCTCCAAAAACTAGTCAGATGCTGAGTTTCTGAGAAAATATGGTGGATTGCTTTTGTAAATCTTTTTTCTTTTGATACAAAAAGGTGAAAAGCGAGAAAAACAAATTAAAAATCTTTACAAGCTGAAAATAAGGAGCTTGTTTAGAAAAAGGTTTCTATATATTTTTGATTTCGTAATGCCATTTTCTCAATGACAAAGTAAAAAAGAGCCGGAAATATTACATAAGAAAATGGAACAGGATACAAGATGTTTCCGCTTCCTGAAATTTTTAATCAATTTTGCAAAAATATATGTAATGTGTGAGCAAGATTTATAATTAAAGTGACTTGTCCATATGCAGGAGATTAAGATTAGGTTCAGCGTCCCTTCTTTTAGTTTCTTTTGTCCCTTTGGCTTTGACTTGTAGAGTTTTTTATGTCTGCACTATTGCCCCCTGGATGAACCTTCAACTCTTCTTAAAAGCTTCTAAAGTTTTTGGAAAAAATGCACAAATTACAAAAGAGAAAGTTGCTTTAGAATATTAAACTTTCTCCTCCTCAAGGCTTAGAAAGTTTAACAGGAAACAGAAGCTAGAGAAAGGATAAGCTATTTCCAATGTTAATAAAAGATTGTAAAGCATTTAAATACTAGCTTGAATTCATAAAAAATCAGTAATTTTACGCAATAATCAGACAGACGGACAAACAAAAGCTAAACCTATTATCCTTCACTAGTAATAATGCTTGGAAATCTCAATTCTGCTTGACTATGGACTCTGTCCTTTTCTTTATCCTTTTGATCCTTTCCCTTGTTCCCTTCTGTTCCTTCTTCATTGTCCTTTGGGAATAGAGAAAGTTGCAATTTTCTTTCCTAATATGCGTACAGAAGAGACCACCAAATGAGCGTTATAAACATGTCTACTTGTTGTTCCACTCATAATCCCTGCCTCACAGACACAGAGATAAAGAGAACAAGTTTTGGAGACTGACAATGGCATGTTTGGTCATTCCATGACATCCTCTTTACGAAAAAAGTTTACTCCTTGAAGCTTTCTCTGGATTTATTTTACTACTATTTTCAAGGATTTATTTTACAATGGATTTTGTACTCCATAGTAAAATGCGTACCTTTTATGGGCATTTTATTTTTTGCCAATACTGCAAAAATTAAATCCCTCAAGGGCATCCTATGAGATCTTGTCCGTCATTACTTGTTTTGCTTTGAAAATTATTTTTTCCATGTTTCAGAGAATTTTCATTTCCTAATTTGACTTGTTCATGTGGTTTCTAATGAATGCGTTTTTAATGACAATTTCGTCATTCGTATTACGTAATTGAATGTTTTTCTAAAGAGAAATCCATTTTTCATCAAATGACGATGATAATGACAAAGTAATGTTTACGATGTTTTGTTTTCGTTTGCTT
The DNA here is from genome assembly GCA_036507315.1 of Lepidocyrtus fimetarius. NCBI lineage: Eukaryota > Metazoa > Arthropoda > Collembola > Entomobryomorpha > Entomobryidae > Lepidocyrtus > Lepidocyrtus fimetarius. The sequence continues at coordinate 4,047 of JAANSO010001610.1, read as the reverse complement.
TCTAAAAAAGCATGCAGTGCCCATTAAAAACTGGATTTCAATTACACAAAAATAGTGGCTGAGCCAGGAATCGAACCCAGGTTTCTCGCTAAATGCGAAGTAGTTGCATTCCACAGTATGGGAATCTCGTAACACCTGCCTTGCAACATGTTGTGTACGGGCTAACAACATGTTGTTGCATGTTGTGCGCAGACTAACAACATGTTGCAACTGAGACCCACTTTTTCAACCCCCGGAACGCAGTAGCGGGGTTTTACATTGTACCATACATACACGTACCAAACACGCGAGCGTTATACCACTAAACCACACAGCCACACTTGAAAAATACAACTTGGAAAAGTGAAATATGAATCCACTGCAGCTTATATCAAAATTGTTTTTATTTTGGTCGCAATCCAGGAAAATGTACAAGATGCAAAAAAGCTGTGACTGAGCCAGGAATCGAACCTGAGTCTCTCGCTTAATGCGTACCATTGAGTTTATTCTTGAAGCATTTAAAAATGCTGTTTAGCATTCCACAGTATGGGGCCTCGTAACTCCTCCCTTGTATCAATGTTAGACACTGGAGCCAACATTTTGGACACTGGAACTAACTACAACTGAGACCCACTTTTACAACCCCCGGAATGCCATAGCGGGGTTCCGTACACATACCAAACATGCGAGCGTTATGCCACTAAACCACACAGCCACAATTTGCAAAGTGCTTGTATAAAAGTCATTATTATACACTCCAACAAAAAAATCCTAAATTACTTACGACTTTAAGAATACGCCCTAAGACGAGACACTCCTTTTGATTATGTAGATAAGGCACAGTAATGAATGCGGTGAAGATGACGATGCATTGAAGAGAAATAATTTAAAATGTGTAAAAATTACATAAAAGATGAGTCTCTTTTTATTTATCATCAGCATCTTTCCGCATTTTCTAGAGATTTTCGAAGGAAATTAAACTCGGTAAATACATTTCTTAATTTGCTACTTTCCCTGGAATGTTAATATTACATAACCTTAACACAACCCAAACATTCCTACGCCAAGTGAGAATGTAATTTTGTGGAGAGATGAGGAATGCCAGGCAGCACTCTGTCTGGGTGCTGGAGCAAGATAAAGAAATTTAATTTATTCCAAACGTTTGATCTTTCATCTCTACATCTTCATCTTTTTTCTTGTTGTCCTCATTCCTTTCCTTAATGATGATAGGAAGATGGTGGAGATGATAACAAAACTAGCAAAAATGGAATTTCAATTGGAAGTCACGTAAAATGTTGAATGCAATAAAATTAAAACTGAATTAAAAGTTTGTACGTTTTTTGCAGATGTTGTTTTAATGGTGTTTTGATTAGGGTTTTAAAGTGAAATGTTAGCCTACTTTTTATAATGCTTGTCGGACATCCGCCAGATGTTCAAAGGGAAATAAAAGCTTATTCATTTCTTTGTTTTTGAAATGTGTCACTTCCTGGAAGTTCCTGTCCAGATGCTACTCTTACTGTCCAGTACAATATGACAAGCTGTCTGTTCTGGAATTTCTTAAAATATTTCAGCCATTCTCGTAAACTCTACAAAAAATACGTAAATTCCTTCTGATTTCATTAAACAAACTAAAATTGGTTATCCAAGGTCACTGTTAAGAGTAAACAGGCTTTACTTTTACAAAAACTGCAAAAATTTGATGGAAAGTTGCAAATTGCATTCCTGGAATTAATGAAAATGCATTAAGGAATGGCGGAATGTTCGTGGGTTAAGTCATGTTTCAATTATAATCTGCATAATTTCCGTTTACCTTCGTCCTTCGTCATGTTAAAGCTTTGAAAATGCTAAAAATAGAACGAAATGTCTACATTTTCACTTTTTAATAAATCAGCAACACAATTAGTGCTGATTTTACTTGTCCTGCATTAAAATTTAAAATAACCAGTTGTTAACACGCAAGTTAACGTGATGACAGAAATTAGCTCTTTAAAAACTCATTAACAATCGTTTTAATAATTCTTTACAAAAAATAGGTTAAAATTTAATAGGTTTGAAATGAATTGGGCTCTAGGTAAAAAAACAAGGCCAAGAACGATATTTTAGTATCCCGCCCTCTGCAAATTGAATGACCCGTAATATTTCCTTTGCTAGTTAATCCTTTACGTAATAAAAGCCAGTATTTATATTTACCTTAGGGAAAAAATAAAATTGAAATGTAATGATAGGATATGCCCCTCGTTGTCGTTCTATTGATTGTCAATTCATTGAATATTTAAAAAGAGAAAACACCTGTCTCCTAAGCTTTCTCCTTTTGTGTGGGCTCCCCCTTTTGAAAACAAAGTTAAGCAGCTTTCTCCCCTTTCTCATGAATAAATTTATAGGAATTGGTTGAATTTTTGTGATATGTACAAAAGTTTAAATGGAAACAGCTGGGGAATACAAAAATGATTGAAATTACCTTTCGAGATGGATTCTTTCTTTATCAATGCCCTGTATTTAATCTACACTCAGATATAAATCAAGCTGGAAGTGAATATGCTGCTGCTTTTTCTAATTTCCGGTTGTACTTTTCCTAATGTAGACAAGGTAGAGAGGAAGAAAAAGGGGAAAATTCACTTCGATTCAGACAAGGTAATGTGCATGCATTATTGACGGGATGTCGATGTCAGTGTCACTTTAACAGTGTCATTGCATCACTTTCTTTCAAACAGGGCAAACAAAGACGTTGAGTTCTAAGGGTTTGATCATATTGCTCCATTTTCATTTCCCCTTGTGGTATATTATCCACACTGTGCAGGCTAATATTTCATAAAAAATTGGCTAATTTGCACCGTCATAGGTAAAGTATTATAAATATTTTAGGGCTATTAGTAGGGCAGTTTTTAAATGTTAGTATTGGAGTGGACTACAGTGGGGCTAATATACTGTGGGACATTTTGTGAGGGAGCAAAGTAGCAGATACCTGGTTTTTATTAAGAGTGAATGCCAGTTGTAGAAAAAAGACAGGAATAATCAACATGATCATGAAAGCATGGGGTTGTAATTTATCTCAAGCTGATTTTCTCATGAAAATACCAGCAGTGGCTTATTCCCCAAAAATCAACCGGTTTTACTTTTAAAAAATGTGAGCTGGCTTTGGAACTTGTTTAAGGCAGGTTTATCACCAAATTTTATTGTAAAAATAGTGCCGGTGTAAAAAAGAAAGCTTTCTCTTTAAAAAGAAGTACTTTTTGTACTGATTAATGACGCTTATCATTACAATATCAGAATAAAAAGGGGGAATAAAAAAGACAAAATAAAACTCGAGCTTAGGATAAATATTTACTTTTTTATTTTCTATTTTTATTCCCCTTGTAAAAAAACTAGAAAATGAGAAACTTATTCTGCAGTATTCCAAGAGACATTGTTTACTCCTGTAATTTATCATATTTCCTTAAGAAAGCTCTCAGTTTTTATGAAGTGGTGTGCTCGAGATAAAAAAGGAGAAAAGAGAATGCAAAAAAGAACTCTCAAAGGTATAAAAGAAGGTTTTGTGGGCAAGTTCGCCTTTTTTAAAAGGGAACCCTTTTCAAAAAAGAACAATTGAAGAGGAAGAACAAGTTTGGGAAAAAGTTTTGAAAGGAAAAGTGTTTTATTAAAGGTAAATGTGCTACTATGTATTAGTTACCTTGTCTAACAAGAATTATAAAATGTTGCCTCAAATATTTTAAAATATAACGCTCCCTTGTTTCTAGTAACTTTTGTGAATGGATGGTTACTTTTTGAATATTTAGTTAAGCTACGTAAACTATATAGATTGAACGTAGTGAAAGTTTTTGTTTGTTTGTCTGTCTGTCTGTTAATATTTAATATGCTAGTGCTTTTTCTTTTCAAATATTAAAAATTGTATGCAAAAACGATGCAATATAAATTATTAAATGCTCCAGCTAGTATTTACTCTGTTTGCAACCTTTTATTACTCTGTAAACTTGTGTTTTTGAATAGGGAAGCCATACATCATCGAAATAAACGACTGGGTTGGCTCGTTATCAAAGACATTATGAAACTGATAAGAAAAAATACGGGTTT
>JAANSO010001609.1:0-16268 GCA_036507315.1 Lepidocyrtus fimetarius | reverse complement strand
CGAATTTGTTGTTCTGAGCCCCTGCCCTAAATTTTCTGGGTATTCTGGATATGTCGACAATGCACTGATCTAATTTCCCTTGCTTTGTCGTTCAATGTTTCTTTCAACACTTTGATTGAACTGGCAGGAGTATTAGCTTGAATTTTAATGAGTAAGAACACACAATCCTTTTCCTTTATAGCAATTCTCTTAAATTTTGCGAATGAAAAAAGAATAATAAATATTTTCAATTGAAAAGGATTGTGATGAAAAACAACGTTTTATCTCTTTTTTTAACAATTTCAAATAAAATGAATGAATTGTAAATGAACTTATTTCATACATTTAATTTAGTAACTCAACCAAGTGTACTTTTGGAGTTTCACCAGTTGGACATTTTTGCAGTATTTTTTGAAATTTTTGTCTGTAGCGACGTCTGTAGGCACTACCTACACAAAAAATGAAAGCTTCTTACTAGTATTTAGTTATTAGACACCATAAGCTCCTTCGTTTTACTGTAATAGCTGAACCATAAATAATTGAGAATCAGCAAAAATGTATGTTCTTAAGTCCTAGGAGTAGCAAGATTCATTGATTTGTAATTCAAGAACGACTTTGCAACGGCTAAGCCCATTTAATATAAATGAGTTTAAAGAAAGAGTAAGAAAGGTGCGTGTGCCTAAATAAAATTACGTGGGACTAGAACATCTGAACCTGCCAAATAAAAGAAAATTGAAGTAAAAACTACCCAGCTGCATCCCTATTTGATAAACTGATGTTGCACACAACATCAAACGAATACCATATGGAGTGGAATTCATTTTTCACTTTTCCCTTTCACCCACCTTCCATCTCATGAATGTATCTGGTTTTGTAGCAAAAGCTTCATAACAATGATGAGCAAGTCTCGAAACCTTCTATTTAACGACATTGCATTCGAAACAATGGGATTTTGTTACGTAATGTCAAACAAGGAAATAATGAAATAGAAGGTTGACCGTGAACAAGTATAACATCAAACAACCTGGCTTTTCATGTGCCTAATTTACCACACAGATGACCATGAAAAAGCCGATTGTTGTTTCAAAACTGCAAGAAACCTATAATGATTAGTTTTTCAAAGGGTTTCTCTTTTAACTTCCTGGATTTTAGCAAAACATTAGTTTCCAAAAGAAACTTTTTTGATTTAAAAGCTAAATTTAAAAAGTAAAAGTGGCCTCTTTCATGTTTGAGGTCATCTCGGTTTGCCCCTTTATTAGACCTTGGAGTCAGAAAATCAACCTATGCAATTCTAAGAAACTATATGCTACACACAAACATATGACCACAATAATAGTTTGATATTTAGTATACTATTTTAAATCTATTGAAGGTCGTTTTTAGCCACCCAACAGCATGAGTCTACAGTGAGGATCTACTCACGAATTGCTCGTTTTTTACAAAACATACTTTATTAATGTTAAACCAAAGCTGTTTTGCAAAATAAGGAAAATGCGCAAGGATTTATGTCTATTATGCAAAGAAAATGTGGATTTTGTACGAAAAGTGGTGTTTATCATCTCATCAAAAAGGACACAAGTTTTACCACATTTTTTCTTTTAAAATGTTTTGTACAGCGTTTCATTTAAAAATGTATTTTCTCCTTGATTTCCTCCTAGAGTTGCAGCCTTGACGTTGTAAGCATTGTGTGTGATCCGTTTATTAAATAAGCTTTTATTTAGTTTGACCTACTTGTATTTCTTTTAAAAATGAGTTTCATTTTGAGGATGGGGAATACACAACAATACACAAAAAGTCTATTTTATTCCAGTTTAGTCTTGATTTAAGAAAAAGTAGCATTTATATAAGGAAAGTTTATGTATTTTGCATTCAATGCAACTTATCTCACATTTTATACATGTTTGTTTATGTAGTTGTAGGTATTAGGGTTGTGACCAACATTTTAAAAAGTTACTACGTGTTGAAATGGATTGACTTGGCCGTTGATCTCCTTTACCTTCCTCTACTACTCCAGTGTTGCTGTAAAATCAGAATAAGATTTGCAAAATTATTGCTAGGAGGGAATCATAATGCGTTGCAATGTACTTAAGGCTGTATTTTATTTTTATTCGGCGTTTTTATTTTCCTTGGTAGAATAAAGTAGCCAAGGGGGAGACTTATGGCCAGTTAAAATGTAACGAAAGGGGTTTCCAGCAAAGTGTTATGTAGGTATACTGAAAAAGATTTATAACATTTGAATATGTCAAGTTAACTACCCAATCTCATTAGTATTGTAATAATAAATATCTCTCAACAAGAAACTTTGTTGTAACTACCTAACTGCCCAAGTGGCATTTCTTTAAAGTTTTAAAGATTTTTTACAAGTTGCTGACTTGGCAGGCAATAAAGTTTAGCCAAAAAGTACATACAAACTGAATGTGGATTCTCTTTTGCTAGCACATCTTGCAGGTTTCTACCTTGAAGCATGAGATATAATGTATTGTATAAAACTTTCACCGAATCTTTGAAGGCAAGACATTTTTGTGAAAACAAAAGAACTTGCTTAAAATTGATTGCAAATGATTTAACGCATTGTTATTGAAAAAATAGATAAATAAATAAATAGTGTGGATTGTTGATGATTGCATTAATTTTTATATTTCCAACAATGCGCAAGCGTGATTTTAGTCATTTTTAAGTCTTTTTTGCATTTTAACGATGTTTTAATGAAATATTTTTTATTTGTAATTTACCCTTTGCTGCAGATTAAGCTTTTCATTAAAAAAGAAACCTTCTCTTTAGCTAGTTTCAGTCGATTGTAAAAATTGAATTGCAGGCATACGTATACAATTTATACCCCTGTGTTTTAAAATTGAAACATTTTATCTAATGAAAAGGGATTAAATAAATTATTGGCTTGTATTTATTTAGGCAAATTTTTATTTGTAATTTACCCTTTGCTGCAGATTAAGCTTTTCATTAAAAAAGAAACCTTCTCTTTAGCTAGTTTCAGTCGATTGTAAAAATTGAATTGCAAGCATACGTATACAATTTATACCCCTGTGTTTTAAAATTGAAACATTTTATCTAATGAAAAGGGATTAAATAAATTATTGGCTTGTATTTATTTAGGCAAAACAAAATATTTGCTAATCCCGATTAAACTTTGAGCCACTAAAAAGAAGTATTCTTTCCTTTGCCATTTTGGTGAATCGATTGAAACTATTAATTTCTGAAATTATTTGTTCAACTGCTGCTGCTACTCCGTTTCTGGTTAGATTAGTCTATTAATAAAATTACTACTGAGGTTGTACAAATTTCGTTTAATAACATCATGGATGATAATCGCAATTATTTTACAGGATTGCAAATAGAGTTTTCCATCCTTCTTTGCAAATACTGCAGTAGCATTAGTACTAGCAAAGAGAATCATTATTGGCTTTTTGCAGATGGATCATTGAACCAAACCAAAACCATTTCCCTATTCTTTCCCATTATAATAATAGCGGAATAATAACATCCAATCCAAATCAAAGCAAAACTAAACGTAATAAAAATTTTCGGGCAAGAGCATGATAGTGCTCTAGGGCAAATATATGAACCGTTACCAAAAGAAGCATGAAAAAATTTGGTTTGCAGATTATTTCCCCTTCTCTTATCCAATATTGAACTGGATGAATACCCAATGAAATAGCATGACGCAATTTCACAGTAATAACAATAGAAAAAGTGAGCAGCATTTACCCAACTAGTCTTAGGAATCCTCTGGAAAATCTACTAAAGCTCAACTCGTCTGCTTATATTTTGCATAAGAAATCTGAAGAATAAATGAATTCATACGTAAAATGTGTAATAGTAACAGCAGAATATATATAAGGAAAGCAAGGAAAAATATATTTTGAACACATTAAGTATTCCAACGAGAGAAAATGATCTGATGATAGGAGATAAACATAATAGGAACAGCCGCAGCAAGAACAGAGATTTTTTATGTAAAAAGTAAAATGAGGGGGAGGGCGAAAGTAAGATAACCCAGTCAACTCAATTTTATAATAGGAAATGTTTTTTAACTTTGATAAAAGCCAAAGGCTTCTATACAATCTAAATCATGATCATTTCCATTTAGGCATATATTCTGCTTTTTTGTCGTGGCACTTATACATTCTGGGCTGATGTCTACAGCTGAATTCGCAATGTTTGTCGTTTGCGGTGCTGTATATAGCAAACGATACGCATAATATTATTATGTAAGTGTTATAATGACATGATGGTTGTGATTGAAACTCACTTTCCGTATCTTTCTTCTTTTCTCTGTAGTAGAGAAAGCCTGGAAACTTTGAGGTTATAATAATTTTTTTGAATCATTTTTCTTTGGAATATGAAACTAGACTATTCATAAGGTTGTGCCATTCATTCTTTGAATAAATCTGTGATGTTGGAAAAAGATAATCTTATTCTGAAACAGAATAAGTATTTTTGTTACAATTTTGTTACAACTTCAGAAACATAATATAACCAAGTGTCATTCCCTCTAACTTTTTAAGTTCAAATTTTTATTCGATGGGGAATGAAATACAATCTTATTTTACATGAAAACATACCCGTTGTAAAAGTAAGAATGCAAAAAATGTTTGCATTAAAATATTCGATAACTTTTTGGAAATATATCGAGCTAGTAAAATGCGTTCCATTCTCAGGATTGTACAAAAACTTATCGTTTCCATTCCATCTGTGAATTTTTTTGCCTCGTGTCCGATTGTCACAGTGCCATTGGTGAAGGAAACCAACAGTCACAATAATAATAGCGTGGCCTGAAGCTAAAATATATTAGGAATGAGGAAGGGAACAGATAAATTCCACACTCGAATATTATTACAATGGAGTAAGTAAATAAACATGACTATTTTTTCCCGATAGGAATAAACTGGAATAAAAAATAAACACGTTTTACAGAAGAAAACTTGTGACAGTGTAAGAAGAAATGATTGCGTGTTTTATGGAAGATTAACTGTCAGGATGATTGGCATTCTCAGGGAAAATCACTTCTGGCAATTTGCGTCGTGTGCGGTGGGAAATGAAACTATATTTACAATTCACGAAAATGTGTACTTAAAGATGAGCTATACTGCGTGGTAAAATATTAATTGAAAGACAATTTCTTTTGTTAATTTACAGATGAATCCTGCAATCACAGCGGCTACCTGGATAATTTTTTTAACCTTTGGGTCCGTAATAACCCAGATGGAGGAGACAACAACAACACAAACAGAACGCAATATATCAAATACGACGGAGAGTACTAACGCAACCGGTGGTAAGCCTACATTTGTATAAATTTATGCTCATCTTTATTTATTACCCGAATTCATTATTTTTGCAATTGTGCAAAATGTTTTTGACTGAAATGCATCTGGCGATAGAACATTTTTGAAGATAAATTAATGGTTAATAAATTAAATCCCATTTCTAGATCTAGGCCAACATTACACTATCATTCTGACACCCCAGCCGTTTTTTGTTTCTCAGTCATAAATAAAACTGGTAGATTTGCGCTTTCCAGACATCCTTGTATTCCAAGTGTCACTTTTAAGAAAACTGATTAGAAAGACAACTTGAAAAACTTTTTTGTTTAGTTATTGTTACATAAAAACAAACACATATTCATTTTGGGATAAACCTTACAATAGTAACATGATGACTTAGGATTAGATATGAATATGATGATAAAACTTGAATATTGCGTACTCTGTCTATCCACTGAATATTTAAGTTTAAATGATTGCATTCTTAGCTTTTATCATATTTCGTTTTGTTTTTTATATCGCATTTGTGTCGCCGTCGGTATTGCTCCCACCAAAAAGGCACCAACTCATATTCAGCCTTCAGCAAAGATACATTTCTCCTCTGCAATCATAATTTCTCTAGTCGCGTAGTTGCAATGTTGTAGAACCTAAATGTAGGGCAAATTTATTAAGGATGCATGAAAATAATAAAGAGGGTAAATACCTCTGTCTTTCTTTCCTCTCCGCTTTCTCCACTCACACACAACTTTTGTCAGTTTATTGTCTCGTTTAACCGCTTTGCTATTGCAAATCTTCTAAATTTCATTGTATTCTTAACAGAGTATAAAAATGAATAAGAAGGGAAATCTGGTTTGTATTCCGTTATGTAATATGTGTACTATAAGTTAGAGTAGGCACTTGTCCATTTATTTTTTATGGTTCCTCTTCCTCTTTCTTTCCTTTTCCTCTTTTCCCTCTGTATATGCAAAGATACCAGGGTACTTTCATAACAAGAAGCGGTGAAGTAGGACGAAGAGAAGAAAAATAAACGACGATGAGTAGACATTCACATATTTTTTGCAGAAAAATAACCAAATATAAAGAGAAAAATTCCTACGATTGAATGCGTGAGCAGTAACAAACGACGTACCCAATAAACGAGTTAGAAAACTACCACGTTACACACAGAGACTATCCCATATTCACAGAAAGATTGTCTCTGAAAACGGAAAAATGTTCGTTGTTATGCAGTAACGAAATGAAATTGCGTCGCAAAAATATCCTTCTCCTCCTCTTTTTCATAATCAACATCAACATCCTCATCTAAAAATACTGCTTCCTCATCCTTTCAGTCATTGAGCAAAAACATGGCAAAAGTTTTTACATGAATGGGGAGAGTAGAACGCGGGAAGGAAGCACACAAAAAATAAGTAATGTTTTTGCATACTTTCTCCTACCCCCATTAGTTACTATATGTATATGAGAGAAAAGATTTGCAATATAAGAATCAGCAGAAAAAACTTTCGAATTGCACACAAATATACCCAACTTTCCCCATTATCCTTTTGTCCTCCGTTCAGTTAGTAGTAGTGGAAACACCAAAAATGAAAATGAAAGTGCAACTCTATCAAAAAATGCGAATGAAGAAATATTGTCGATGTACGCTAAGATTTTCGACTTTTCTCATATGGGTCAAATAAAACTGGATTCAAATAGTTTAGATTAGTAGATTCAATGTACAGTTAAAGTAATTCTGTATTAAAGGCTGATTAAATATCTTTGAACTATTTTTGTATAAGATAGATTAAAATGAAAATTATTTACAATCCGGATTAATGTTGCGGTTGTATTAGAGCAATGAACTTTAATGCTTTTGATCTTTTTCAGTTTCAGAATCTCCAGAAACAATACAGAGCTTAAATCCTTGGGTAAAAATTCCCGAGGACTTCAAAAGCGCCCACGTAACAGACGACATCATAACCTCTTCCGAAGAGTTCTACTCTTTCCTCAGCACAAGTACATTCAGGGTCGGACCATACAGAGACGAAGTCAGAAATGGAACCGTATTTTGACCATGCAATGATGACCAACCTTTCAGAGCATTTGGGAAGTCACGCTTTTCTAAAATGTCGAGTAAAAAATTTAGGCGACAGAACGGTCAGTAAAAGTTGCTACTTTATGACGCATTTTGATAAACTTTTTATAAATTTGAGTAAATTAAGGGCGGTTTTCATGGTTGGAAAATAATTGAAAAAATATTGATCGGCCACGTATCTATTAACTTTTGCTTTGAACTTCACATCGTCAATACCACAGCATAATATAACTATAATGCACGTAATTTTAAACAATATTGAAGGAATCTTTGCAACATTTGTGACCTCGAAACATTTCCCATGGGTGTGTAGCTGTTCTCAATATAATTGAAACATGAAAATTCAAACTTGAGTGAAAAAGAGCCCGAGGTGTAAGTGCAAAATAGGATATCACTTGAGATCATTATGCACGAGTAATGAAAGCAGCAAAAGATAAACTCCCACTGTGTTGTAAATAAAAGGAATGGTGAAGAAGGTGATCGTGACAGTATAGTTTCATATTTGTTGCTCTGTCCAAAATATAGGCCGTTTTGATAGAACAAAGAATCAGCATAAGCACAAACAAAATTCTATTAACCGAGCAGAACCTTTACACAGAGCTGGTACTATTGCACCATATTTCCAACGTCGTTAATGTGATGTATCGCATTACGATTATGAGGGAAAGCAGGATTTTGTTCGTGTATATCCTCAGGGCACTCTGATTTCCTTTATTTAACAAACCTAGCTATGGTGGTGAAGATGATATACTACGAATACATTCTTGTTGATGCCTCCTGTTTCAAAAATGAATGAGTGAGTAAAAATCCGGTGCAGTTGGTACTTTTATATTATACAGGAATTTTCTAGGGAAAAGGGTCTTGGACAAAGAAAAGTGAGAAAATTTATCGACGAGTTGTCTACTAAATTATCAACGATAGAACGGCAGAGTGGAAAAGGCTGGAGCCAGGACTAGGTAAAAAGTTGAATGGTGCTCTTGGAGTATCAAAATGATAGAAGCGGTCGTTTAAGGTAGCCTGAAGCGTCTTTCATAACTTTTTCAAAGAGGAGTAGAAAGTAGCAAGACCAACCCATTTCACTTTTTTATCGTCTGTCCATTTTTGCAATACTTCTTTGATTTAAAAAAGGTATAGACTCAGATTATGCGAAAATAGAACTGCAAGGAGAAAGTTTAAAGAGTAACTTTTTTTATTTTTGTGGTTATTTTTGTAGAGCCTTCTCATACTTTCATATGAACATAAAAAGCAAAGATCAACCAGTTTCTTTAGAAGTAAAAATTGCAATATTGTTGAAAAAGAACCATGAAGGTAATAAAAACTTAAGAAGTTGTACCCAAAATATTTCTTATTAAATTCTTGTCTATAAAATCTATAATACACGGATCAAATATGTGAAGTTCCTTCAGTTTTTACCGAAGAACTTTGCATGGTATTAAAAAGACATTGATCTTGTTTTGTTTCTAACTTTATTATTCCCAATTATTATTTTCCCTAATTAATTTTTACTTAAGGTAATTTGGAAGCAGCCCCTGTTGTTGATTTTTGCTCCTTGTAAACAAAATGGGCGTAAGCAATAACAATCCTTATAAAATAGATTGAGTTGTATTTTTATGCAAACACATGAATTCCTTTGCAATCACGAAGTTGTTGTAAAGCCAATGCAATAAAATTGAGAATAAAAGTTAGTATTAGAGCTAAGGAGTAAAAGTTGAGTGGGCAAAGCATAAAACATAACTCGATAAATTGATGAAGTGCCACATATGATGCTTGACAGTTCGTTACTTTCATGTCTGTCTCATCATTTATGGTCTTTAGGGAGGGAGCTCTCTTTCTTCCTTCCCGCAATAAATAATACTCATATCATTCCTTAAGAGATATGAAAACATGAGAAAAATAATATTTTCGGTGGAATCCTGTGTGTTGTTTGGTTTCAATGCGGTGTAAAGAGAAAAGGAAAAATAAGCAGGCGTGTCTTCCCTTCCGTTTCCTTTTTACTTGGCATGAGATGACGGTGATGTCGGTGACTGTACACATGTCCATTTTGCTAGAACTGGCTATGACAGAATGCGGTGGACGACCCAATGGCATACTTTTTACCCAAGTCAAGAGACTTTACTCTTTAAGTAAGTAGTTTTTGAAAAATGGTGGGAGGATTAAGGGTGTAATGTAATGGCTTTAAAGTTGAGTAATAACGTAAATATAGAACCGACGATTTATCATTTTGAAAGTTAATTTAATGCCGGGTGGCCTGGACTTTCATTAGAAGTAATAACGGATTGACCAGTGTTTATATTTAATTGCTGACATTGATATCTAAATTGTATAATTGTAAACGTCAACGCCTCATTGAATATTTCATTAAAGAGGTCAATGGACTGGACCTGCACAAGACTTTAATAAACCTTACCTCTTTTGGACTTGGAAAGGAAATGCCACACTACAAACGAATGAACTGATAAATTCACATGTAATTTTCTTATTTATTATCCCGACAGCCATAACATTTTCTGTAAACGATGTTTAGCCAGACGTTGATTTAAGTCGTCTATGTTGACTAACCGTTTAAAAAATTAAAGTAGTTATAAGCATTTATGTTATGAGATCAAATTTTCAAATGTGTACGTACAAAAGAGGTAGTTCCCAATGGGACTATTCTGTCTTCGTCATCTTTCTTTTTGTCACCTACTTTTCTTTCTCAGTCTTTCGTGAAAGACTTAACGGCACTTGATAACCGAGATTTTCAGCAAGTCACAGAAAAATAAACATTTGTTTTAGTTTATAAACTCTAAAACGCTGCGCTTTCCACTTTATTGCAAATGGTAAGAGTCCATTTATGATTCAAAAGTAAACCATTATTAGTGAAAGCTTACGGAACTACTTTAACGTTGTCTCTGTGTTGAATTTATACTGAAGAGCAATAACACATTTCATCTCCATCTTTAAACACTAAACAGTATAACAACAGTCTATATCATATTCGGTTGACGACCCGTAATCCATCTCTTATATGAGACTTTTTTCTTTGAAAGCAAATTTGAAAATTCTATTCTTATGTTCTGCTTGATCCCATCCAAACATTCAATTTTGTTTCCTTCCTTTTTAAATCGTACAATGTATGCTTACACATTTTTCTGAAGTGAAAACTCGAAATGACCTCATGCATGTATGAGCAAGCACAATCCACATTACGTCATTATTACAACGCATACGAAACTTTCCTTTTAGGTATGCGAGTACGTATAGTTATTCTTTTTTTTATCAAAAGCTACTTTTCACATCACATTTTATTGAGATTTTCTTTTCAAATAAATGTCAACGGATTTAATGATTTCAGCTTCAATACCTTCTTACAATCCTCTCCCTTCCGTCTTTTAAAACATGACAAACAAATATGAAACATTCTTCTTCTTGTTTTGTTCTTCAAAATAATCTTGTATTCACCATTTACAGTTTCATGCTTCCTTAGACAATATTATAGTTCAGTCATTCAATCGTCGCACTTTTGTTATTTATGAAATAGGAGTGCTATTTTCCATGCGTTTTTTCACGCGTTTCTAAATTTCATTCACAGTTCCTTCTCTTCCAGATGAGGAAGGGAGTTAGTAATATTAGGGGAACATGGGAAACCATTACATATAATATTGTTTGGGAACTGCCTTTCTTGTATTATCTTAAGACACTCAGTCATGAATATGATCGGCCTTCGATTTTCAAAGTGAAGGAAACTGAACAAAATCTTACATGAAAATAAATGCGCTTTTCCCTAATTTTACTGAAAAGCTGTCAAATTTTGTATAAAAGCCGTAGAAAGTAAAATGCGTTTAAGTACTTATATCCCGTTCTTAAAAACATATCACAACTCACTCATTTGGTGCTTTAAAACATTTTTGGAATGAAGAATGTTTTCTGAATGATAACAAATGCTGTTCTCCCCTTTGTTTTTTACTGGAAAGGTTTCATGTAACATCAAGTTTTTAAGAGATTTTTTAAAAAAAGTGTTGCAATACAATAAATTTTGTATTACGTGCATTCTTTCCTTTTCCATTACGTATTTGTAAATTGACTATTTCATTTAACTGACTTTGATATCATACTCATCTTTTAATATTTACCTCTTGCCACTACTACGTTCCTTCAAATCGTCTTACTATATCATAAGACACGATACATTTGAGACTTATTACTTGTACAATATTACACAAGATTAGTTTACTTATCAGAAAATTATTCTTGGAATGCATCAAACACTTCAGCACACAAAGGAAATAATATCAGCTCTTGCTTTCATTCACATAGAAAATTGTTGTGAGAGTGATTCTTCAAGGTCTTTTGATGTTTCATTCTTTGATTTCCGGTATCAATTTGTAATCTATTTGTGGAAGAAGGGGGAAATATCCATTGATGACGATAGTTACAAGGTGCATTAAACTCTAACCTTTATTTTTCCCAAGTCAATACAAAATTGAAAACTTGAACGTCTGTTATCAATTTGTTAAGCTGTATATATGAAAGATAACAGCACAGCTTAAAAGTTTTAAACGTTTGGTTGCTGATCTGATACTGATTCCTATGCGTAATGGCCAAACTAGGAATTAATTCCAAATCAGTAGACTTCACATTTGATTTAATGGCATTGTTTTCTCCTGTATAGGTCCCAGATTAAATGAAATGTGTGCAAATATACTTCTAGAATTATCAAAAATAAAATCTTCATTTAAAGAATAGCTGGTTAAACACTGTTTAGAGCATTTTTGTTGAAACATTATTAAATAGATTTATTGAGAAAGTTTAACACGACGACGCTGGACAAGTTCGATTCGAGGAAGATGTATACGGTGTACAAGAAACAAGTTTAGTGTTTGTATAAATCTGTGCTCTTACATAACAGAGCAAATGTAGGACTTCAAACAAGTTAACAATTGCGCCTTTTCCTAGGTATATTTGGATGTCAACCTTAAGGGAAATGGAAAAAAGCTATTCATATACTGGCATGGATTTATGTAAGTCTTCAAATAAAATATTTTTTTGCCAGTCCTGTTGGATCACTGACTGCCAAGTGGAAACATTGATTGGTTTACTTGGCTGCTGCTATGTCTGACGGAGTGATGCAAAAAAATTGGAAAGGGATGAGACAAGGAAGAAGAGGATGATGATGATACCAATGAAAAATATTTTTCACAGTTGTTGCAAAGTCGGAAATGGAGGAAGGGGGCTTCCTTTTATTGACTGCTTATTTAGCCTTTTCCTTTTCCACTTCAAAATAAGATGTTTGCTTACCCTAGTTAACTAAACACATTCCAAGAAACTTCTTTAGTTGTACAGCTTTTAATAAATAAAGGTTACATGATTCACATTGCTTTCAACGTATGAAAGGAATGTAAATAATATCCACTCACTCCAAGCTTAAAATTCTCACGGCAAATAATAAATAATACCTACTTACAAAAACCAAGGCTTTAATATTTTACAATTTTACGGTTTAACTCACTTCAAGTCAAGAGAAGAGGCAATAAACTTGCAAGAAAGCAAATATTCCATTCTTTACAAGCAGGTACCTTTTAAAATTGATCCGGAATTGAAAAGAACTTTTTTAAGTATGGCATTAGCATAGTAGACTGTCGCTTGCACGTTCAGTTTTCAATTATTGGCAATATTTAATCTTTGTCTCCAGTTTGCCATTATCAACACTGTTGAAGAAAATGATGTAATAATAGTTTTAAAGATTTGCAATGATAATTTTCACAAGTTCTACATTGTTCCTTTCTTTAATATCGTAAAATATAACGAGGCTAAAAAATTGACCTTATAAACTAAAGTCACTTTGCGGTTTTGCGTTTCCACTTTTCTCCTTATCTTTATACCCTCTTGTTCATCTAATGTCATTTTATTATTAAAGCAGGCGACATGAAGACGTTATTGAATATGAAGAGCAAAAGTTTTACTTGGTACAAAACGCCAGTTCAACTTGTTTCTTCAACTCTTTTATTCCATTAAAGAAGGAGGGAAAGAATTTTCGCAATGATAAACTTTCTTCCTTGCTAAGAAAGTAATTGAATCTATTGAGGATGAACAGGGGATACTTTGCCATTTAAATTTGCTTAGTGTGCAATTTTGTAAACGTATTGACATAAAAATGTATTTTTTCTATATCTTCTTTTTGGTTCGTTAACTCCTTCATGATTCTTATCATAGTCTTTGGTACTTTCCTAGCAAAAGTTAATCCTCCTCCTAAGGCTTTTCCACTGCTTACTTTGTGAAATAAACAAGTGGTCCTGTCTTACTCTTTTTGCAACAAAAATACAGTTGTTTTTACTTGTGGGTTAATATGGATTGTATTGAATAGATTATGCTATTTTTGACAATTTCAATTTGAAAAATCTTTCCTTAAAGTAAACTCAAGCCAAGTGAATTTAAATGAGAATCACGTCCAGGTTTTAGAAAAACGCTGAATACTCAAGCCAAGTGAATTTAAATGAGAATCACGTTCAGGTTTTAGAAAAACGCTGAATACTGATTTTCTTTTGTCCGTTCGAATTATCTTGAGTTTAAAAGTTGATACGGGTCTTATCTTGGCTAACGTTTTCTTCTTCCTAATATTTTGACGGTAGAGTAGACACTGTGAGTGGACAGAGTAAGACAACGGGAAAGACCATCGACCTTAAAAAGACAAGGGAGTTTGAGAAGAGTTGACTTGTTAGCCGCATAATAACAAACGACCAGTGAGTAGGACAACGTTAGCAAGAGACAGTCAGAAAGGATGCAGTGATAGAACAATTTTTCTTCTTTCTTTTTGACTTAAGAGGGAGGAAAAGACAAAAGGGGGACAAGACTGAAGAGGAATCTTAAAAAATCTTTTTATAATAATAAAGAGCAGTGAAGATTTATATACAAAGCTTTAACTTACTATTTTTGAATCCTGGAAGTGATTCTGTTTGCCCTAAACTCATTCTTAGAGTATTGTTGTATTAGTACAAAGAGGAAAGAAAGCAGCTGAACCATATCCGTATTATGCACATATTATGAAAAAAGAAGGTCTTCTCTCCTGCTCTATATATATTTTTCAAACTTGGGAATACATGAACCGATTTATTACTCTGGCTTGACATTTCCTAATGGCTTTTATGGATGTAACAGCCTCATAAACTGTCAGCTGTCAACCAACTCAAGTTGAGACAACATTTCACCAAAAAAAACAGGAGAAAAGAAAAGTTTTATATGAATATCATTTGGATTGTCCCCTTCTATTGTGCATTTCAACACTCCACTCCTTTTATATTTGCAATACATTTGGGAGGTTTGATTCGAAAAAAGAAGAGCAGAAATAAAAAAGTTTGAATAAAAGTAAGAATTGCAGTGTCGGCAAACACGGTCTATAAAGAGACTTTTTGTGAATGCGTTGGATACACAAAGAGTATCCTCGTGCCAAATCTAATGAAAAGTGAACAATTTACGTTAGCTAAAATTGAATTGTAGGGAAAAGCACCACTGCATTATTCCTGGAGGGATATATTTTCTCAAACTTTCTCCAAATAAAGAAAAAGTATATTTTGTAAAGTAGTTGGACGCTTTATTAGTAGAAAAGCAATTGCAAATTTCCAATAAGAGAGGTAACTTTTTTATATGTGCATTACTTACGCAAAAATGATTGCTACAGCAAAAGAGGAAGGTAGAAGAAGAGACGCATTTATAAGCTGTTCAAACTGCTGCGAAACATGGATAAATACTCACAAGAAACTACAAGATTTATACTTTTCTTCCAAATTTCTTATTTGATCATCTACTTTGTTCCTTTTTGGGTTAAGAAGGCTCTTTTAGCCTAAATGAAACGTTTACGAAGCCTAAAGCTACAGTTGAATTGGAAACGCAATAGTAATATGTGAAGGGAAAGGAAAAAGTTTTTGAACTTCAGTTGAAGCAAAAGTGCAAAATGACTAAAATGGCGATAAATTCTCGGAAGTTTGACTTCGCTTTATAAAAAAAGTTTTTTTCTTTACAACTTCGTTATCGAATTGAATTGTCAAATGGTAAAAGAAGATTAAAGGTAGACCCAGGATGACAACATGACCACTATTCTAGTACATAAAACGGATAAACTTCTACGTTTCTCTGTAATATTGGAAACTCAAGTGAGTGACGATGACCATTATTATTGTACTCGGTGCAAACTTCCAGTAAAATATTTTTGTTGCGTATTTATTTATAGAGTAGTGATGAGTAGCAAAAAGTCCTTGAATTAATTTGGATATTGTTGTGAGGAAAACCTATAGGTACATACATAAAACATTTGATTGTAGTGATTGGGTCCATTAGGGTGAAAATTGAGGATGTTTTGTATACATTCGTAATATATAAGTGGATAATTATTGACAAAAGCACAATGAAAGAAACTTTTTAACCAGTATCAGTCATTCTTCTCAATTAAAAATTACTCATATTAAGTACAATTTGATTTTAAACTTAATCTAACATTCTATTAATCATCAATGTAAAACTCATTTAGCTAAGCAGATAATAGTCAGCACTTATCTATCAACATCAACACCAAATGTAGTTATTATATCACCACTTCAATCCCCAAATGGGTTCCTGCTGCTCGGTCAGTTGATTTCTTTTTTTGTGTAAATTTTGTTTATTCCGTTTCATTTTTCTACAATAAAAATTTGAGTAGGGAGAGAGGGGAGCCTTTTATGGATTTGTAGCGTGTAGCTATCATTGTCAGGCAATATATTATTATCACAATCGCTTTCATTTAACTTCCTTCTTTCCCCCACAGCAACTCGTCGCCTGTCACTAAATCAAAGTCTTTTCTTTCTTTTCAAAAAGATATATACTTTGTGTACATATAAGATGCTGAAAGTACATTATAAACTTGTCCTAATATTTAGTCCTAGTTAGCTTGTGCTAGAAATGAATGAAGTTGTAAAACTTTTTGT
>JAANSO010001608.1:0-16284 GCA_036507315.1 Lepidocyrtus fimetarius | reverse complement strand
TTAATACTGTTAGTTGATCATTTTTTTTTAAATAAAGAATTGCTTAAAACTAGCACATTGGTATTCACTGATTGTATTAAAAAGATTATTTAACAATATCTGGATGGGTACTTAACATTTTAGTTATGTATTTACAGTTAGAAACTAACGCCGAAGCATTGAGAGAAGTGATGGTCCTGATATGCAATCTAGATATTTTTTAATTGGAATGATTTTTCAGTTCGTGTTAAACAGCTCGAATTTAATTGTTTCGATAAAATAATCATATTCATTCATGAGACACACAGAGTTTCAGTTACCAGGATAAAACATCACTTCGACCTTCCTTTCGGCTAACTATTCGTTTTCAACCTTCTCTCACTCAACTATTACATATTAAGGTTGTTTGCGTAAATATTAAGTACATTTTCAACATATTTTACAAATGACTAGTACTTGGCAATTATGTTTGAGTAAAACCTAAAAAGATCAGTTTTGGTTTCCTACATAGGTATTTAGTTAAACAAACTTAACAATTAAGGATACGGAGGACTAGTATTCACAATTCACAGCATTTTTCCAAAATCATGGGATTCAGTTTCAATCGTTTCTCCAGGATTGGATAGTTATAGCAAAAATAAAATAACGCTTAGGAATACATGTGATTATCGATAAAACAATCAAATTATCAACATATTGGTTCTAAAATGATCGCTTTTAAAATCTGTAAGGAGACTATCAAGTATTTAGTATTCGTCCACATCGATATCAAAATATTCATCATAGTCATCGCACTGCAAACTTGCAAGATCCACCATGTAACGGAGATTTCCTGTAAATTAGAGACAATCTATTAGAAATCGAAGATTTCGCAAGCAATAGCTCAAAAATAAAACAATCACGTAAATTATAATTGCAAAAGTTGGGATTAAATGTTGTATACAAGGTTGTTGCAAAAAGGTACATAATATGACATACACAGAAAAACGTTTGCAGAATATATGAAATTAAAATTTAAACCAAAAACTGAAAGGTTAATCTAATCAATATGAGGGTAATTAAACAAACTCAAAAGAAATCATCGACAAAATGGGGAAATGTCACAAATCACATAAATTACAGTTGTTTTAACACTATTAAAATGCTGACTAAAATTGTGAATCATACTCAAAATAAATAGCTTTGAGCTGATTGAATCCCTTAGTAATCGTCCNAATGCTGACTAAAATTGTGAATCATACTCAAAATAAATAGCTTTGAGCTGATTGAATCCCTTAGTAATCGTCCAAGTCTACATCATCTAGTGGATCTTCCGCTTGAAAACTTTGGAAGTCCACTTTGTATCGCAGCATTCCTAATAAATACATACACAATAGGGAAAATACCGATTATTTTAGGAAAGAAATGGTAAAACTTTAAAAGGAGCGTTCTTTGTACACGACAAGGAAGGATAACTGGGAAAGGCCGGTAAACTCTAGAATTGAGAGGAATTCATTTAGTATTGACCAGAGCTACTGGCTACTACTATTCCAATCGCTCCTTTTTGACCATACTTAAACATTTAACCTTCTTTTTAAAAGCTCTTTTGAAATTATTTTTATACCTCCGATTCCACCAAACCCTCGAACAAACTGTGAACCTTCTCTGAGATCTATCGGTGATTATCTCCAATGTAGTCCCAAATGTTTTGTAATTGTTGGCAATCCATTCCAAAAATGGAGTGCATTCAATGAGCTCAAGCTCAACTCCAGTCTTTGGAAAATTAAAGCAATTTTCATATTATTATAATACTTTTTATAAAACTTTCTTCTAAAGTGTACATTCCTGTATGAGTAATAATAACTCACCTCCTTATCAGTGAAGTGTAGTTTTATCCTTTTCTTGTTCTGCAGTTAAATGAAGTACCCTTTCTTCCCCAGTGCCATGATTCTTTAAAACATAACGTTGAATGTCTAAGTTTTCCCAACATATCAACGTTTCCACCGCTCCAAGCTCTAAAGCTCTCAAAGTATCCTCTACTCCAAAACAATATTTTCCAGTGTCTTGGCTGATTTCATCGAAATATCGTCCTATCAGTTTTTTCTCTTGAATGAACTTCACATTTTGAAGGGATTCTGCCGCTAACTCGATTGCTTGGTTGAATCCATTTTCTCCTCCGTATGAGACGTCGACTAACTTGATCACTTTTGTTTGGAGTCTCTGTAACATACAAATAACAGATAAGGATAGTACTTTTGCTATATTTATAAGGTTTGATTTGCTTATCTAATGAAAATACTTACAGGATCAAACATATCTGATTGGCTCAATTCAGTTTTAAAATCTGCAGATCCAGCTAGAATGAGACCAGCAATATTTGGCTTATCATTTGTAATAAAAAGTTGTGTAGCGACCTCAGCCACTTTTCGAACGTAGTTATGTCGCTTTTCCATTCTCAATCTGGCAAAACGGAGTGCAGATTGACCTCCTCGACCTAAAGTGAAAGTTAAGTAGGAAACCTCAGTATACCCTTTTCTGCAACCCCATTTAATCGATTCGATTCAGAATTTATTTATTTTGCATACCGTGTTTTTTGGGTAAATCAACAGTGAACTTGTGCAAAACTTCACGAGTGCTTCCTTGAAGAGTTCCAAACAATGCCCCATTTCCGTCCATTACAATAAAACCAAATTTATTGTCATCTGCCAACAACGCAGTCAATGCTTCAGTGTGAAACTGAAAAAAATATGAACACATACAATGAACGAATGTATATTTTTAAAATCTACATTGATTGACAAACCTTGTTATCACACAAATATAGGAAAGTGTTGATAGGTTTGAAAGGCTCAAAATCAATGTTGACTTTCTTCTCTTTCCCTTCGTCGGTCACGATTGTTCCACAGTAAATCACCAAACCATTTGGCGGAACTAAAATTATTTTAAAGAATGTTTAATGAACTACTTGTCAATAGAAAAGAGAAAGTTTTAATACAAATATGATGGATAATGACAATTTGAAATACCTTTCGTATACAACTTCAGCTTTTGCTGAACGGACGTGATTGCAGCGAGGACGGAAAGTCGATTCACTCGACTTTTAATATTTGATGCGGTTCCAAATTCATCGGCCAACATTTTTCCCACGCTGGAAATTTGTTCCTTTGGAGGTATAATAAGGGAGATCATGCTCGTACCGTTTCTAAAAAATAATTTTATATACAATAATTACCAAACTTTATTTATTTCGTGCTATTTAAATATAAGTTGGACAAGGGACTTTATTATTACCCCCTAGCAAGCTCCAAGCTCTTTATGAGCTTTTTAATTTTCCACATCTCTACATTTCTGTCTGCAGAAGACTCGTCCGTGGTTGCATATCCGGCAGATGACATTTTGATTATATCGCTCTTCATTCAGATTAATTTTAAAGAAATTTGTTCCAAATTAATAAAAAATATTTCTACTTGACGGGGACTTGCGTGGGATAAAATTGTACTACAATTAAGGTATAACTTTCACAAGACAAATTTACAGATTTTCACCTATTAAAAGCAAACTTGATTTAAAAACCTCAACCAACTTACTGACACGGATGACTTTTACTCAATAGGAAAAATCTTCTCTGATTCAAGACTTTTTAAATATTGAATGAAAACTTTTTTGATTCAGAATAATTCGGCGGATGAGGAAGAATAGCCTTGAACTTCGTTTATTTTCCAGACGAAGACAAAAAACCGTGCACCTTGTTACTCACCTCCGCAGCGTGCTTTTGTCATGTCATCATCATTTTTTACTTCGTACTTACGTTCTTTATTACGTGCCGGACCCGAATCTGAACGCTTAAAACGTCAAAAGCGACGTCAGGTTCCTTTCTTTCATCTACTCCTCCACCACACTTATGTACAGCCCAGACTTCCACTTCGCAACAGATTCACTTTCAATTTGGTTCATTATTTGCCAAAAAGAAAGCATTTCCAATGATTCTGGTACAAATATCTTAACATTAGCGGTATTATAGAGAGAAACAGACGACGAAGCGGAAGTAGCATTGCATGGATGTGTAGGAGAAGTGAAAGTCAAGCTGGATACAGGAAGAGGGAAATGACATTAGTCTCATGTTTGATTCAGATACAGAAACATCCTTGTGTAGAAAACCCCAAAAGGTATCTTTAAGGTTCATATAATCATTATCATTATCGTACTTGTCAAATTCAAATCAATACGTTTTACTTTCATTTTTTGGTATTAATTTAGAATCTTCAGTCTTCTCCCCCATCCATTCAGCGATGTTGTTTTCTTCTCATTCTCCCGACATGTCAGAATGTATGCTCTCAATATGAAGCCCAGTATATTCCAAAAGTTCATTCCACTCACTCTTCTTCCCCTGCTGTACATTATAGATTTTTACTCCAGACGCTTAGAAATCAACTAAAGGAAATGAAGAGAGAAATGGGAAATATGTTTAGCTATGTATTGCCATTGCATACACAAAATCATGCTTTTAGTATGGAAACGAAAGATCCATAACTGAAATCCTGTAATATGTCTCTCGATACATGTGCAATTTCATTTACAAAAAGCATAATGGTCTCTGGATTAATATGAATGCATGCGACTTCCCTTATACTTCACCGTGACGTGGAAACCGCTTTCTCTGAACTCCTTGAAATCCATATTACTTTCTACGTTCTTTGGAATCCAAAATTTCCACTTTGATGTGTATCGTCCTCATATTAGTGATGAATATTATTGATGTAAATAATGAATAACTGAGTTCGTAGTATGCATTCAAATGAAGGTGAAAGTTATATGTGTAAGGTATACTTAATGAAATTAATGACTCCCATGTCTTTTACTATCCCTCGGTAATTACGACATATAAATGATAATGATAAATAAAGTTGCAACTTGTTGTCATATTTTATCGACACAAACGACCTTTGCTTTTTATTTTGTAAATTCTGACTCTAGATGTTTACAATTTAACTTTTTTTCTTTCAGATTGTGCGATTATTTTTTTGCTTACATTCTACAAACTAATTCAGGATACTTTATTCATTTTAGGATGCAACAGAATGCTTATGAGTTAATACTTAGAAGGATTATGAAAATTTTGATTCTTTTAGTCGGAATTTTTTCAAAGACAGATAATTATAACATTGAAGTGAAGATGGTGGTGTGACATGAAGTATCAAATATTTGTTTGCCAATTTCATACAATAATATGGTTTATATGTTTATATTATTCTAGAAAATACTTACACTAAAAGTTAGAAAATGAAATTACACAAAAAATGATTATTTTGCCATCCCATTACAATATTTTTTCAAGTAAGAAAGCATCAATTAAAAAAACAATTCCAAGTAAATAATATAAATTCCAACAATTGACTTAATCAATCACTGGGTTAAAAAATTTGTGTAAAGTTAAATCAGTTTGCCGAATACGATGAGAATTTTTTTAAACATTGTAGGTTAGTTTAACGTATATTTTTCATAATCATGAACACTAGAAACAATACTGCAAATACAAAAAAATCTTTTCCTTATAAAAACAAAACTTGGCCGATCCTGTCGGTCCTTTAGTCAGTCAACCGTTTAGCGATGTATAAATATTAATAATAATGATTTGGTTGACTTTGTGTGAATTCTTTTTTCAAAATAAATTACTTGGTGTACTTTGATTCAACGCTTTCTCTTTTATACCGATTAAATCATACGCAAAAAATCAGCTTCATATTAAATTGTTGTTTCTGTATATTACGAGATCTACATTTTTGTTAAGTTTTTAAAATATTATCATTCTTTTTTCATTCATTCTTTTCCTGTTCCGTCTACCTCCAACATTTTTTCAAAATCACGAATACAATTAGTTTTTTGGACTTTGTAAGAAAACCTGCAGCTCTCTTTTACACGAAATCACAGATTTCCACAGGCTTAAAGGCGTAGAATATAGCTTCCTACGTAACTCAGGGGATCAGTTTAACTTCACTTTTTCAAAAGTGACTTCAACTGCAAATTCTCATGACTTTACTTTCAACTTTTCTCTATAACGGAACATCATATGCCACTATG
This sequence comes from Lepidocyrtus fimetarius, assembly GCA_036507315.1. Lineage (NCBI taxonomy): Eukaryota > Metazoa > Arthropoda > Collembola > Entomobryomorpha > Entomobryidae > Lepidocyrtus > Lepidocyrtus fimetarius. Next base: position 10,248 of record JAANSO010001608.1, on the reverse strand, counting down.
CTAAAAATTAATGTTTCAAAGCAAAAAAAAAAAAAGAAAAAGCCAATTCAAATCGAATAAAGTTCTTAAACACTATATAGGAAAGTCATTTTTCAATTTTTTATAAGGAAAATCATCGAAATCTTCGTCTCGTGCGTGTAGTATATATAATCTTAGTAAAATTGAATCAAATTGTTTAATGTGTATTGCAATTACAAAACCTTTGTAAAACTTTTCTTTAGAACCAAAGTAAAGATAACTTCAGTTCTTTGTTTTAATTATTTTTGGTAACCATTTGTCAAAGTACTTTCAAGTTCCAACTTTCTCAATATAATATATCTAATAATATAATAAATTCACCTTGTTCTGTGGTTTTGTATAAATATTATTTGTGAATAAATGCAGAGAGTATCACAGAGAATTAATCAGTCACAGTTCATTGATAATATCGCAGTAGTGGTAAGAAGACAATACAGCGATTTTTTCAGGTATCAAAAAGACAAAAATGTATTATAACAAAAATCTTCTCACTATTATTTTTTTGTTATAATTTGTAATGGGAATTTTCGTTGAAATTGGGAAAACTTGTGGCAGTTCAGTTAACGAGATTTATAAATTTTGATTTGTCAGTCTATAATAGCCAGTTTATCTTTGCATCTTACTTTAAAAGCCTTCATTATTTATTATTACCAAATATAAACTCTCATCATATATCACAGACTGACAATTGCTAATTAAATTGCATAAAAAGGTGAAAATCAGTATTGGTGTGATCTATTAAAACAAGAGTAACAATATTACAATTACTTCCTGCCCTGCCTCTCTTGGTTCGGTGGGGTTGTACAAGTTAATTTAAAATTGACTTTAAATGCGACTTGATTTACTTATCCTCTCACTCTCTGCATTCACATTGAAACAAAATACGACTAATCATCGCTGCTCATGCAATACTTTTTTAACAAATAAATAATTTGCTTAGTCTCAGTAACATATTGTGATTCAAAATCTTTGAATTAGGTAATAGTGAAATTTGAAACATTAAATTAAATAATACATTTTGGAATTGAGACCAAGCTTTTTCTTATTAATGCGGTTTTACAGCGTATTTTATACTACAACGACAAGAGGAAGTTAGTTGCGATTTGCGATATTTGCGTTTGTTGAATTAATTGTAAAAATTAAAATAATAATAAATAACGGTTTTATAGTATTTGTGTAATAGCACCAACGGAGCTCCATTGAAAAATAACTGACCACTTCATGTATATTATGCGCTTCCCTAAATTAATCGTTTTAAATACAATATCACAGTATGGTTCAAGTTTCCTTGTGTGTCCCCTTCCTTTACAAAAGGTAATATTAAATAATTTACAAGACTGAATAATAACAATACTTTATGGTTTCTCAAAGCTATGATGAGATCTATTTGCAAGAATTCTCGTATTATATTACTGAGAAGTCTTTCGCATACAAAAGAATGCATTTTGCATGTTGAGATTGCTGTCCTAATATCTAATTCATTTTTTGCCATTCATTTTAACGGCTTTCGTATGCGATTTTGTCATTCATAACTTTACTTGGAGATGTGTGTGGAGTTTGCTTCCCTGTGCACCAGATTTAGTATTAAATGCACCAAGAAGACTTTGGACTTTAACTGCAAGTCTGTTATTCTGTTTCACTAGAATTATTATTATTATTACCCTTTCTTTCTTTACTTGCAACGCGACTGTGTGTATGGGAAACTGTCAGTAAAGCCGCAGTCAATTATTGTAAAATATATAATGTTTAATTAAAGCAATGAAGAAATCCTTTTGTATTTGGAATTGGAGCCTCCAAAAATATGCTATCAACAATTTCAATTCCAATCAAATTGAGTACCAGCATTTAAATCCATTGAAATTTTAGGATCATGCTGGCATACAGTTTTGTTAACTTGTGTAATATAGACTTAGGCTTATAAGAGACTACCTTTTGTTTAATAGCATTGCAATATTTACTAGAGAGAAGAACGACACACCAATAATGGCTATTAAGTCCAAATTGGCATATGAAAACCGTGTTTTGTCATTTACCCTGCAAAAGAGAGCCTTTTCAGACGTTTCATTAGAGAACACAATATTTTGCGTATATAATTAATTTATCATAGGAATTTTCAACGTTTTCCCCAACCGTATTTGGGAAAAGTGTTCTCCTTTGAATGAAACATCATTATCCAACTAGCATGAGACGAATCCGAACAACATCAACCAGTCACTTTAAATCTTATTTTATATTCGAAGTATAAACCTATTATCATGAGAACTCATCAATTGCCATTTAGGAAGCTTTCATGGCTGTCGTCCGGTATAAATTTTACTGTATTTTGACAAGTTCATAACATGAATGAATGAGATTACGCTTTCAACTTTCATTTGGAAATCGACTGTTGATGCTTTTTAAAAACTTTTCCACAGACGTGTAAGTTCTCTGTGTTAACTGTTTGATCTCGTAATAGTTACTAATTTCGTACTATTATATAAGAAAAAGGATCAATCGGTAAAAAATTACTAACAAGAGACTTAATTGATAACAGGTTATGTATGCTGTATGCATGTTCCCAAATTGGTTTCTCCTTTTTATCATCAACGTACATAACAATGTTTTTTGCATCGGTCTTTACCGACTAAAACACTTTTGTTTCTTTGTTTAAGTTCGTCTTTTGCTTTGAAAAACTTAAACCTGCTATCAGTTAGGTGTGCGACGGGCACTCAATGACATAATGAGAACTGTTTCAATATCGTGAAATTGGGACGGCAAACGTTATATATATATATATAGACTTATAACTAAAACTTACTTTCTATATAATAATAGTACATCTGTACATCAGCAGTTCATTCGAGTTAATAAAAATTACTCATTTTGAAGACATATCTTCATTGAAAACATTACTTGCTAAAACATCCTGACCCAGAAAAAAACTAAAACTAATCTACAGTGCATTTAAAGCTTAACCTATAACATATCGCTTAAAGGATTTACTAATATGAAAACCTTGCAGCAATTGAGTGGAATCATCGTTGAATTAATAAAAAAGTACAATAATACGAATTCTTAAATTATAATAGGAAACAAGTTTTGGTCAGGTCATTTATAAATAAAGCTTCAAGTTGCAATGATTTTTAGTAAAACTACGACGTAAAACAACAATTCATTGAAACTCCAGCTTTATTAGGTGAACTGAAGTATTTTAATAATGTAAATCTGTACTTTTTGAGTTTTAGACTAGGGCAGTGTGTAGTGTAAATACATACATTTCATTAAATGATTTATTTAACTTACTTTGTCTGCGTCACGTTTCTAAAGTTTGCGTCAAACAAAACTAACTATTAAGGATAATAATATGCTGTTCGATTTTCATTACTGGTAAATAATACTTCTTCAAAGATGCCAGGAACTCAAAAACAGAACAACAATAGTACCAACGCAAACATTCGCAGATCATGGTATTCATTCATTTCATTTTGTGAGCCACTACTACCCTTTCATTTTTGCGAAGAAAAAAATAATAAAACGTATAAAACATATTTCTATCAGTTGTGTAAAAATTTTGACTGAATTGCAAAGACGACTTGACTTCAACAACTAGCAAGGTTAATGTTACGTTTCTTAATTCAGACGATAAGTTTCAATTAGAAGTAGAATTCTGACATTAATAGTAGAGTAGGTCTGGTATTTGGAGTAGTAAGAAAAATGTGTTAACAAGTACGAAGGTGTTGCTGCTGCAGGTCTGCACTATTAAGTATTATAATAATATTATTATGCTGCAATTTAAATATAGATGTTCACCACCACCACCTGTCCTTTCCGGTTGTATGTTTGGGAGCTGGTTTACTTATCCCACCAATCAGTGGATCCAGATTGGGCATATGAGCCACCATAATTTGCTGAAGCATACATTGGATATCCTTGTTCTGAAAAAATAATTAATTTCATTTATTAACTGAGACTACACAGTTGAGCAATGTAAATGGAACCATCATCACAATTATGGAAAGCAAGCATAATATTGTAATTACGTTGAGGATATCCATTGCTTGAAACCATTACGTGGTGCTCCTGGTGGACCTCCACCACGAGGTGCATTGTGTTGACGATAATCCCTTGAAGCAAAGCCTGATCCTCCATAACTATAACGAAATGCAATCAAAGTATTATTTATTATTATCAAGTCTCATTAAATATTCTTCTCAACACTCAATAGCAACTCCAATTTAGCCCTTGCCAATTTGAACTTTAATTATGTATTTACCGTTTAGCTCCACCACCACGGCGATTATGAGATGAGTAGCTGCTTCGGATCTCATTTGAAATTATTTCGAGCCACGATGGCATCTCCTGCTTGGTTTCTTGAACAAGTTCGACAAGATCTCGAACAAGATTTTTGTTCTTATCATTGAAAAATGATGTGGCAACACCAAGATTTCCCATACGTCCTGTACGACCAATACGATGAACATACTCTTCAATATCAGAGGGCAAATCATAGTTGATTACATGTTTGATGTTTGGAATGTCGAGCCCTCTAGCAGCAACCTGAATTGAATTAGAATAACAATATGATATGAAATTAAGCGATACAACTTGAATTGTAGATAGAGCTGATAGATGTTATCTTAATATTTAGCAAGATCGTCAGCAGCGAAAATACTCATCAAGCCTAAATCAGGTTTCAAGTGTTCTTAATTTAACATCATTTAGATCATGCGATTGTTTTAAAAAACGACTATATATAGCCTATATATAATATTAATATAGGTCTGCACAAGCAATCAATCAATATAAAAACTTACAGCAGTTGCAACCAAGATTGGAGTGCGCCCATTCCTAAAGCATCGAAGAGCATCTTCTCGGTCTCTTTGAGTACGATCTCCATGAATGGATGTAACTGGGAATCCTTCAATGTGTAAAAAGTCGGTCAGTTGATCGACTCCACGTTTGGTTTCCACAAAAACCAATGTCAAATTAGCGGCATCGAAACCCTCTGTAAAAGAAAAATACAACATTTATATCATTGACAATCTAATTTTTCGTTTGTTGATCACCATCCACGAATTATTATTATAAAACAAAATACCTGCAGCATTTAGTAAATCCAACAAAAAGGAGCGCTTTTCATGTTCCTCAACCCACAAAATCTTTTGGGTGATATTCTCTGAAGTAGATCCGACACGGCCAACAGCTAAAAAGATGTAATTATCCAAGAAATCCCGAGCTAACATTTGAATTTCCTTTGGAAAGGTTGCAGAAAACATTCAAAGTTTGCCTCTGTCCAGTTACTGGCATTCCACTGCGCTCCACAATTTCACGAATTTGTGGCTCGAAACCCATATCAAGCATACGATCAGCTTCATCCAAGACTAAATACCTACACAGACAAAAGTTATGTATCAGGTATGAAATGTCACGGGTCTAGTTATGCAGAGTCTATTAGAAATCAACTTCGAATCGAATGAATGAATTAATATTTTTTTCCCTGCTACAACTTACCTACAATTGTCAAGACCTACACGGTCACGTTTTATCATGTCGGTTAAACGACCTGGTGTTCCAACAAGTAGCTGGCAACCTCGTTCCAGATCACGAATTTGTTCTTCAACCTAAAATAAAATAAAATGAAAAAGGTATTTAGTATTTAGTCACGGGTCATTTTGAGTTCTTTTCATTATATTGTAGCGAGAGCAATCTGGGCACAAGAAAAAACATACCGGTAGCACCTCCATAAACTACACATGGTCGAATGAGAGACCGATAGGAAAATTTACGGGCTTCAATATAAATCTGGGTGGCCAATTCACGAGTTGGTGCAAGAACCAATGCAACTGGATACTGTTTGTTTCTTCGTGAATAATTCCTCGGCTGTTCAGAAATAAAGATGAACATTTTAAAATCATATTTGAATATTGTTTGTGAGTCACTCTTTAATTTAAAAAATACCTAAACTAAGCAATAGTTAACAAAATAATTACCTTAAAGCTGAAAATTTCGGGTCCTCGGTGGTAAATGTGATTCAACATTGGAACCAAAAATGCAGCTGTTTTTCCAGATCCGGTTTGGGCACAGGCTACATAATAAAGATTTAATTATATTATTCTTATTGTTTTTTGCAGAGTCAATTTATGGATATTAACACAACGACTTAATAAACAATAAAATTTTTTGTACCCATAAGATCTCTTCCAGCCATGATTATAGGAATTGCATACTTTTGTACTGGAGTTGGTCTGGTATACCGAGCCAGAGCAATATTACTCTGAATAATTTCAGAGAATGTTAAATCCTCAAAGCTTCCTATATGATCTGGTACCTCGGTTCCAGTAGCCTCAACTGGGATGTCCTCGTATTTGTCGAAATTGATTCCTGTATTACCAGTTGAAAACAGCTCTTGTTCAACTCTTTCATCCCGAGGAAGTGGATTCTTCCAATCCTCTGCATTTGCATTGTAAGCAGAAACGTGGCCGCTATTGTTGTAGCTATTATATCCAGCATAACCACCACGACGATTTCCATAAGAATTTCCAGAAGGCTCTTCTTGCCATCTGTTATTCCTCTCAGTTGTTCCTCCATTATTGTATCCATTGTTCCAGCCGTTATTTTGGTAGCCTCCACGACCACCACCTCGACCACCTCCACGTCCACCTTCATAATTATTCCATCGTTGATCTCCTCCATTAGCAGCATACCCATTAGGAAAGTGTCCACCTCGGCCGTTGCTATTGTTGTAGACACGACCACCATTGCTCATGTGGCCGTCTCCACGTCGTGGACCACCTCCTCGGGGAGGTCCAAAATTCGGTGGTGCTTGTTGAAATTGTTGTTGTTGAGGTGGGGGCATTTGCTGCTCATATCCCATTTGAGGGACGGGGTACCCCTTGGGTGGTTGCCCTTGAACGGGCTGCGCTTCGTTGAATTGGAATCCTGCACCAGCTCCACCATCTCCAGCACTTCTTAGATGTGGTGGTACATAGCGTTGGTAAAGGACAGGTTGGCTTAGATCCAGACGTGCAAACTAAATCAAAAAATCATTAAAAGTTCAGTTTGATTTGCTACTTAACAAGTTATAGTAACTCCATTAGAATTTAAATACTCTAATGATTAAATGTCCTTATGCAAATAATATTAATGGTAAGCCTGATTTTTCCTAAGATGTCGGCGACTTTTTAACCTATCGTAAAATTACGTTTTATTTTGAATATGTCACAACAATTAAAATACGTTTAGTGTAAACATTAAAAACATTTAAAACCATTATGACATCATCACTCCAATAAATACAAATACTGAACACCTGATGCAATGCAGATAAGCAAATTTCCTAGTAAATTCAATATTATGTTAAAAAACCACCAAAAATTCTTCCAATTCAAAAAATATGCTCGAGTTTAATTTAACTTGCTAATTAAATCCTGTTTGAACCAATCTCCCCAACCTTAGGTACCTACTTAACATCCCTCTAAATGTAACTCTTAAATTTAAATCCGTAATTAACTGAATAGTTAGTTAAATTGTTACCTGCTGCTCCAGACCGGCGGCATTGGGAGTGGCATAACTCATAATTAAATTTAAATTTAAAGAAATTTTCGAACAATTTGTAGTAGAGAGACCCACACCTTTAATCTTTCAAAATGGCTAACGCGAAAAGAAGGAGAAATTCGTGAGACAAATTCTTTTCAATCTTTTTCTCTCTAAAAAAACTAGTTGTGTACTCTGTACTAGCAAAGTAGAACTTGCAGCTCCACCACCACCATCGTCCTCCTTCTCTTTTTGCCCTATCCCCTCAATGCATCTACCCCAGACGGCCAGACACACAGTTAACATAAGCAAGATAGCCCAGTGGAGGATGACGATGCGATGACGATTCATTTCTGTTCCTTCCATGTAAAAAACGTTTACATAAAAAGTATACCATGTCTGGGTATATGCATAAACCACAACCTCGCCTTTGTCTATACACCTTGTGTATTACACGTATGCTCTGATATATATATGGATAGGTATACCCGCACACGTATAAAAAGATAAATCAAGAATATACAGGTATGTATAATCGTTTCCTGTTTAGGACCTATCTTTGACCTGGCATTACAGAATAGAGAAAGGAATCTTTGTGCAAGGAATTGAACTACGTTTTCATACGTCTATTATTAGTCTCCTAATAGTACCTTTAAAAGAATACGTTTGATGATGATGAGTAATGAAGGCTAAAAAACGTAATGGAATCGTTTTTTTTTGTAATAACGTCAACAGGTAAAAAATGTACGTCTTCCTTCGCTCACCTTCGTCATCATCATCGCCTTCTCTATTTTTCGTTATGCAGTTTGGCTTCTTCGTTTATCATAAACCTCGTTTTTTTGTAATAACGTCAACAGGTAAAAAATGTACGTCTTCCTTCGCTCACCTTCGTCATCATCATCGCCTTCTCTATTTTTCGTTATGCAGTTTGGCTTCTTCGTTATCATCAACCACCCATCCATTTCTATGAAAATCCATTAAAAATTGATATCAGAATAACTACCAATATACGCAGTTTGCTTTTAATGCTGATTTCCTGTCATAATTACATTGCAGTACAGATTTTGGGAGTCATTACTGCGCAGATAAATGCCCATATAATTGGTTTAAAAAGTAATGTTAATCTCTTCCTTTGTCATCTCATAAATGTCATTTTTTCTTATATTCACTGTAGTAAACTACAGCATTTCTCTTGTTCAAAGTATATTCACATATCAGAATCAGGTTCATTTTGCATATCACCTACTTTTCACCAGACGATGCATTTTTTGTAATTATGCATGAAATAGGTCAAATTAATTAAGGGACTGGATATGTTCATGAAACATTTAGAGAACAGTATTAATAAGATAAAATATTTGCCAAGTCTCCAAATCCCTTTCACTCCGGTTGTGACATCATTTTACTAAAAAAATGCCTGATTTACGCGAAATGAATAGTGATGCTTATTTTGACCATTCAGCTTCCACAACTCTCACCATATTAAATTAATCAATCCATGTAAAAACAACAATAATGTCTACAAACGGAAACTTGGTTAATATACAATCGTAGTCTGAAGCTTTAATTAAAAGGTGGATATATGGAAAGAAATGCTGAAATGATTTGACACGAAAAAACAAACTTTATAAGTTATTTTACAAATTCGCTTTAATTAATAAGAGAATGTCTGGAAAAACATTTTAAGCAACTTCTTTCTTGTGTTTTAACTGTGCTGCAATACGATCTAAATCCCTCCTGCCCTGTGAGCTAAGTCTCCTTCCGGAACCTTCAGGGACTTTCTCTACCAACTTAATGCCTTCAAGAGCCTGAAGAGCTTTCCTAGCTACTGATCCGGATCCTCGGCAGAAGTGGCTTGGGGCACACCCATTCCTCTTGTTCTCTGCAAAATTAAATCAATTAAAAATTAATTTTAGTGGCAATTAAATTAAAACCATTCTTGTTTTCTTGAATTCTTGTATACCATTATCACAAATTCAAACAATTTGTAGCATTTATGCAGAGATGAAAAAAGCTTTAAAAGGGAATTACGATTGGCAATAAAATTCACTAGTCAGTATTTCGTAAAATAAATAGTCAAAAATAAAAGTACCACAAATTACATCACTAACTATAGATAAAAATTAATTCAAAAACATTTTCCAATAAACAATAACATTGACCCTCCCCAACAATATTCCTTTCCAGCTCCATTCCTGATTACTTGATATTAATTTCTTTATCTAAAACCATACTGACTACTACTTTCACTTTTTAATAGCCACCACGGTACTGAAATAATAAATTATAATTATTAATTGAATGAAGATAAGAACTACTCACGTCCAAAGATCTTGGTCACAGTATTAGTTCCAATAGGTGACCTGATGTACATATGACGAGCGATGGCGGCACATCTAATGTAAAACCAATCTTCATCATATGGTGCTAACTCCTTAGACTTGGAGGTCTTCACTAAATCCACCCATTCTGGAACCTTCAGCTTGCCAGACCTGTTTGTAAAATAAAAACAAATAATTAACATTCAATTTTAAATACCGTCAGCTGGAGTTAACGCTAACAAACAATTGAAGGGTTTTATACAAAATTTGAATCAATTAAAAACCGGAAATCACATAAAAAAGTACTGCTTACTTTTTAAGGAACTGAGCAAAGGCCCGGACAAATTTATGTTGGTCAACATCCTTCACGGAGGATGGGTACTTTAAAAGTGCCATT
>JAANSO010001607.1:0-16287 GCA_036507315.1 Lepidocyrtus fimetarius | reverse complement strand
TCATAAAAATTGCAGACTTTCACATTCCATCGAAACCATGATTTGTCCCAAATTCAAGGAACTCAAATTATAACGCTGACCATAAATATTTAAACGAATCTTTCCTATGCCCAATTATTCAAAAAATAATTTTTTGCTACTAGATTGGGTGCATCACAATCAAGATTTACGCATTTTAAATGATTAGCTAATGGCCTTGAAAATGTGCGTAAGCATCCTTAAGTATCTCACAGAACTCTAATTAAATGCAAATTCAGACTGGTAGCACAACTTCGTCATATAAGAAATTATGCTAAATAATTCGTAGTGCATAAACGCAGTAATATCTTTATAGAAAAAGATTTAACAAAGTAATAAAACATCCTTGATGCGTGATTACTTTCAGGTCCTGTGATAAGCAAAACGCTATAAACAATGGGCCTTAAAGCCCCATAATTACCGAGTTGAAGTACACAATCAAGAGTCATAATCAATCATTATTGCAGTGAATCACATAAACCTTCTATTAGAAAAAACTATCAGATTTAATAAAGTTTAAGGGAACCGAGGTCCTTAGTAGTACAGTAAGCATTGATAATTATGAAGGCAAAATTTAATTTTAAATATAACTAGATAATCTTGGCCCAATAAACTGCAATACATTATAAAAATATTTAATAGACCAAATCGTTTAATAATTTTTGGTAAATAACGTATTTTTAAAATAAACTATCATAAATCCTAAAGTTCTGCAGAATTGGCAGTTTCACATTATGTAAGTAACTTTTCCTTTCCAACAAAATTCAACTCGTTTAGTTTCAATAAGTATTTGCAAATATTCCAAATTTGTTTTGGTTACATTTTCCTAAGTTGGCACATCAAACGACATGACTCAAATGGCAATAAATTATGTGCGTAATGTTTATCTTTATTTAACAAACTGCAAAAGCTTTGAAATGAAACTTTACGCAGGGCAAAAGCCAACTCGTTTTCTGTCTTAAAAATTTCAACCTGTCTTTCAACGAAAAGAAAACGCTTTCATATGTAGTATTGCAGATTTGTAGTGATCAAAATGACAGAACGAGGTCTCGCCTTGATTACAGCTATCACAACTTCAACATACAAATTCTAAATTAATGAATAACATCCGCACAATAAATTTAAGTGGTGAAACTTCATCTCAGGCGGATACATATGAAAACAGTAAATACAATCTATCTCATACGTGCTAATGAACCTCACTATATTTTGATGGCTAATAAAAATATTGAAAATATTTTATTTATTTCACGAAAAAATGCGCACACGCATGATTGAGAGTGGTGCGTAGACAAATCTGCATGATTCCTTACCTCGATCATCATTTTGTGATTATTAATTTATTTTTGTTGCAATTCTTAATTATTACGAAAATATGTATGACAAAATAAACTTAATAATATACAAATGAGGTGACAATGGGTGACATGCCCTAGATTGCCCAAGTTTACTCACTTCACCTCGACAATATGCAGATATATCTAAAATACCACAGGGTTGATCGTTAAATAAACTGACGATCAAAATGGACTTTGATGTTTTTGATATGTCATAAAAACACAGGACTCATTAATAATCCTGCACGCACTTTTAAGCTATGTTAACTATGGTTTGGCTTCAAGCTAATGCTAATGGGAACATTATTATGATAGCTACGACAAACTGTGTAGAGATTATGTAAGATGACAATATTTTACGCATTTGTCTAGTAATTTTTTGACATTTATAACAGATACCGTAGTGTGACGAGCTCCATAGCTATAGCCCAACTAGATAAATTCTCTTATTGAGCGTAAATGTTAGTTCTAAATACAATACATTGTCGTCACAGTTTTTCATTGCCAACTATTTCCACGGGGTTGACAGTTGGTCCAACATGCAAAGTTTTAACTTAGGTATGCAATTTTTTATTCATCTTCATTATAGAATATGCTAGCCATAGTAAAGTACGCATACATTCTGCTTAATTAATTATTTACCAATTTCATTTACCAAAACAGTTAGGTAAGACATTATTTGACATTTATATATTACTTTCACTGCTTTACTTGCTTTCTCCGGTGTATTGAACAACATAGTTTTAAATTATCATCAAATAATCAAATACTTTTAAGTTTTGAATTGTTTGTATAAAAAATGCGTAAGCATACAGAAGACAGCACAATTATAATCATGACGCATCTTTGCGTTATTGGAATGGTAAAGTGTTACATTTTAAGCAAGGATTAAAATCGGGTCGACATCTTCCATGCTCCCCTTTTCTGAACTCCACGTGCCGAATATAAATTCATTTTGAGGCCAACTTGGTTGATATTCCACTATTCAGAAGATGAGGTTTTATACAAACAAAGCTAACAACATTGCTTTTGTATCAAATTATTGCTATACTGTAAGGGTGGAAAGTATTTTAAGGAAAGGATGAGAGATCCATAGAGAACTCTGGAAACACGCGTAAGTACTAACCAACAAACCATACAAACAAAATAGTCTATTCAAAAAGTCTGAAAATATTTGGGGACGTGAATTGCATAAATCAGTTTACTTGGGTTAACCAAGGCAGGGCAATTACAAAAAGTACATACCTAGGATAAATTGAAATCATTATAAAGCAAGGATTAAATGTGTAGCATAAATCATAGGGATACGTTTCATTTTTTATTGAAAACTACAACTGGTTAAAGCAAGTTAATCAAAATCATGAACCTGGTTTCGTTTAATTTGGCTTGAGCCTAAGACCTAGACACAATACCATAACATGGCCAACAAGGCATATTTCTAGAACGCATATAATAAAAAAATAAGAAGGAAATCTGGAAACATGCGTGCCTCAAGGATACATATAAAAAGTTACGTAGAGTAGTTGATTTCGCAAAAAATGCTACATGAACTTTTACTCTCTTTTCTCTGGGAACTATGTGCGTTTTCGGGAAGGCATCAAACAAATGAATATATGTAAGAAGGAAGAAAGGTACTCTATCTACGGGGCAAAGAAGTGAAAGAACAAGTTCCATTGAGTTAAACGGGTACGAAAAGTTTCTCCTAATTCTGTGAAAGAGCTTGCGTAATGCAGCAACTGCGTTGCCCTTCTTTTTCATCTTTCTTTTGGGAAAGAAAGGGGGCCAATATGACAAATAGAATGCATTTAGAATTCGTGAGACATAACATGTAGAAGAAATGTCGAAAATCTAAGCTCGTGGCAAGACACCTACAGCAAAAAGCTGGATATCATTTTACAAACAAAAATATTATTTGATTTGCAATGCGGATTGTATACACATATTTTTGGAGTATTTATAATATTGTTTATATATATTTTTGAGAGGCAAAACTGCAGTTTGTAGTTTATAATATTTAAATAAGAAACATAATACCCAAAACTTGATAAACCGAAAAAGAAAAGCTATAGTTAAACTTGTATGCGAGCGTTGTTTGATGGACAAACATAGAAAATCATACATCGTTTTAATACTTGAGCACATTTTCAAACAAAACACTACAACTCCAAATCAAAACCAAATATTATTCGGATGCGTTTAGACTATCTGGTTGTAATTTACAAATCAAACGTTACTTATTCATGACGGATTTCATGCAATTAATCGCCAATTGTCATAAGTTGTCAATAATAATTGCTACTGCAAGTTATATTTACTGTACATTTTTGTTACGCTGCACCAATTTCTACTTTATCCAGACTTTTTATACATTAATCTAAAAAATGCATTACACATTTTTTATTTATAGGAAACAATGAGAAAGGGGGATAGAATGAAATTTAGATGGAAATCATTCTTTCAGTCACATCGACATAAGTATCATCCCAACCATTCCATTTCCCTAACTCGAAGGCCATTGAACTTTTGGAGTTGAGCTCCACGTGCGGGGGAGGAATCTTCTCTTTCCCAGCATGGACTGTTCCAGAGCTTAGCCCTATTCTTTTCAAGCCTTTTTCTTCTTTTATAAATATCAGCCCGCATAGATGTAGTTTTTTAGGTACGTAACAAATTTTATTTATGTATTACATACATTCACGCAAACCCTACCTACGCACTACGCAAACTGAACAATCCTATTTATTCATTTTTCCTCTCCCACAGGCAACCCGATGCAACATCAACATAACGATGATTGCGTTGGTTTTTTGTTTGGTTTCCATTCCATCTCTTACAAGCTTTGCATGCATCCATTCCTCGTCAGCTTTAGAAAAGAGACATGTCTCATTTCCCTTTTAAAAATGAATACAAAATGTATTTTCTTTTGCACGCACTTTCCATATAGATTTTTTATATGCAATCAATTTGCCCTCTCACTGGTTTGTGCCAGCAATATGCATTGGAGCGACTCTTTCTGTCTTCTGTATACAAACTCAAAGTTTTTTATAAGTAAGCTTACATTCATTCCGCTCAAGAACTCAATATTCTGTTTGTTTGCAGCAACTCCATATCAGTTTTATCCACCTACATGAAACACGCACATAAAAGAGACATGTCTCATTTCCCTTTTAAAAATGAATACAAAATGTATTTTCTTTTGCACGCACTTTCCATATAGATTTTTTATATGCAATCAATTTACCCTCTCACTGGTTTGTGCTAGCAATATGCATTGGAGCGACTCTTTCTATATCCAAACTCAAAGTTGTTTATAAGTAAGCTTACATTCATTCCGCTCAAGAACTCAATATTCTGTTTGTTTGCAGCAACTCCATATCAGTTTTATCCACCTACATGAAACACGCACATAGTTGAGTGTTGCATAATATTGAACGCAGTAAGCTATTTCTGCTTTTCTCTATCTTTCTCTCTTAACTAACTTAAAGAAACTTTTTTCAGCTAGCTCACTTCCTCAGACAACTTGCATATAGAAAACCGAGGTAATCGTGTTACTACTGCTAAGCACAAACAATTTACTGGGGTTTTTTTATTTCTGCTTTTCTCTATCTTTCTCTCTTAACCAAGTTAAAGAAACTTTTTTCAGCTAGCTCACTTCCTCAGACAACTTGCATATAGAAAACCGAGGTAATCGTGTTACTACTGCTAAGCACAAACAATTTACTGGGGCTTTTCACGCATGGGCGAGATGATGTAATTCAAGTAAAAAAGCTTTAAAAATTCAACTTATTTATGATAATGATAGTCAGTTACATTTATTTTTATCTGCAAGGAATTAATTCATTTATGTTAACTCTTAACTTTTAAATCTTCTTAAGAGAAAACATTAAGTAAGCTTCGGGCAAGTTTAAGCTTACCGACTAACTACCAACAGTCCATGCAAAACGAGTCACTGGTTGTAATGAAACAAATATTTTATACATGACATGAACTAAGACAGAGGACAGTGACTTTTAGAAAAAATCTTTTGAAGGTGACCTTTAAATAAGTTTAAATAGCAACTCCGGTTAATCAAATGTACATATATGCAGTATCAGTTATATAGAAAGTTGCACAAGTGGCTTGCATGGCGCTATTAGTACCGAGCCTTAGACCTTCCAGCAATTACATTGTTAATTTTCCCATACGCCATGCAAAGTAAGCTGAGGAAACAGAACCACTAGTCAAATTCCGTTCACACGCATCCATGCACAAAGGGTTTTATTGTCCATGAAGTACAATAAAAAATACCATCAGGATGATATTAAAAATACAAAGGTACGCATGTAATGTGCGTACAATGATTGTAATTTTTGAACTTATGAACAAGAAGAGGCGTTTCTAACATTTTTTGTTTGTAATGGGACAATATGCAACAGAAAATCATACAATGTTCGTGCTCATTATTACTGGAACCTAACACTGTTTTGGCTTAACAAATTGATCACTTCGTGGTTCACAAAGTTGAGTGTCTTTAGTGTTGCTCTTCGAATATCCATGCACTTGCTCATAAACTGAAAACGAAAGTTATGAAAAGAGCAAAAAATATCCAGAGTTAAAAGAGAAACGTGAAGAGCAACAAAAAATCTACGCATATTTTCGAGGGCATAGACTCCATCCAAAATAGCTACAAAAAACTCCACTTTGAGCAAAGTATTACGCGTGCATGGGTAATATATAAAAATACCTACGCATAAAATGCATCTATTTTTTATGAAAGAAAGGAGGATAATGATATTTGTAGTTGATGATCCAAACCCAGATGACCTTCAACTCATTCAACCGTTCAAACGCAGAGCTTCAACAAACCACTCCATGCGCCATCATTAACATATCAGATTATTTTCACTTTCCTTTTTCTTCCTTCTAGTTTACATCAACGTATTATTCCAGCACTCAGATTAACAATAACAACAGCGACTAGTACTGAATTTCAGATTTTATTTTTAAAAACTAACTAAAAGAAGGCGTTTCTTTGCATTAAATTCTGGCACTTGTTTAAAAATGTTCAACATAAAAGAACCGGCATCGAATTCCAAAATACAGAAAAGCATAACTAAAAGTACACTGCGGCTAATGCTCAATAAATCTATTTTTCGTTTTTTGAAAATTTGAAGCAAAGGTATACGTTAGTCAAAAGTTTAGAATTACAAAGTTAAATAAAATTGACTAAAGTTAAAATCTTAATTGCATACACATGTACAACGAACTGCACGATTTTACAGTATATTCAACTTTTTTCGTCAACACAATGTCAATCTTAAATTTTAAACTAAATGTGAAACCAGGTACATAGTAAAACATATATGAGAAAAATACTTTATGTACCCGCAGATGCAACTGGAAGAAGAAATATGAATTAAAGTAGTTGCATGGAATTTGTGTCATGTTAGTATACTGCATTCTTATAAAAATATATTACCAAATAATACCAAAGCATTTATTCCATCATAGTCCATGTTGATCGAACATAGTCAAATCAGAAGCTTCATGCGCAACACAAGGTTCTTTCATCTCTCTGAGGACAACTTTGTCCAAATTGACCTTTTACACGTGGAAATATTTTTTGTTTCCTCCAACTAAATTAAGCTAAAACTAAGGTGAAGCTATAACGATACATGCATTTATTCTCTCGTTGGATTCATCTGTCTTGTAATGAACCATATCATTTACGTTTGGAAACAAGACTCGAAGATGGGCTGTACTGATATTTATACACTGATTTAGTAAGTTTCAAGTTTCTACCTTGCTCTGGTATGGTATAATAATAACGAACGTTTTGATGCTAAAAGTATCTCGGAACTCACCAGACGCGGAACTCTTAGAGGAGGTAAACTCTTGCTGATGATGGAATGGAAGAAGGCGTGTTTATTCAGTACATTTTTTGTGTACTTTGATATGAAAAAGCCCCAGAGACTAGGCAGTCAATTCATCCAATGGCATTGTTATTATTTTACCAAAAAAGAATGTTTCTGTTAACAAAATTTTATGCCACATGGTGGGAATGCAATGGATGATTATCAACAATTTAGGTAATATATACTTGAAAATCCAAAACAGCCGGAACAAGTGGCAATTGTCCAGTTTTATTTTTTAAATTTTAAACTAAAGAAATGAAAATTATTTTTAAAAAAGACCTAAATACACTAACTAAAATATCTCTTCAGATGTCAGAGCAATTAGGTAATTTTGTTAAACATAAACAATATTAGTTGTAGTTGTTCATTTTTTTTAAATCAATCTTTGCAGTAAAAGGTAAAAAAAGATCCAGAAAATCTATTTGGTTTAATTAAACTAAATTTATGTCTGTATTAAACATTTTAGAAAATATTAGAATAAAGCTTTAATACCGTGATTATTGTCTTTTCTGTAATCAGTGGGAATTATTAGACCTATATAACTGCCAAAAACAAGATCGTCAAATCAAATTAAAAAAAGAAAAGTATCTCCCAATAGGTAATTATTAAAATCGGCCGTAAGCATAAAAATAAGAATAGAAGCGAGCATGAACAGATGAAAAATATTCTTATTTTATGAGAACAAGAGAGTACAAAAGGAACCTCCTTCTAATAAGCTTTGTAATGATTAGTATGACGTTTCTGCCGGCTCTTCATTTATCTCTTAAGAAAAAATGATTATACGTAATGTCCAGTCGGGTTAGTCGACTGCCCACTAAGGAAAGAAATTTTCAAAAGTTAACTTTCTCAAGAGACTGGCTTGTGAGAAGATAAAATTGAACATTTGAATTACTCTGCATATATTCTTACAATATGAAGCTGTTGAATATGAGAAAAGAATAGGTTAAACCCGGATTCAATTCAAAACGTTATTATTATTTTTAACGTACGCATATTCTCTGTACTTAGATAATGATGATGCAGGACGGCAACCAAAATGAAAAAACTAAAACTTGATAAGAGAACTTGACCATATAATATACTGATGTTGATAGAATTTTTCTTTCATTTGAGAAAAGTTCAATGCAAAGTGCGTAAAGGAAGGAAATGAACGCACTGATAGACGCTTAAAGTTATACGCATAAGTACAGAGTAAAATGTGAGCAACAATCACTAATATGAGCTAAACACGGATTTATACATAATCAAATTCAAGTTTTATCTTAACGAAGCTATGAGGAATTTTCAAGTTTTATGTCGACTTCTTAACCAATATTCTTAACAGATTTTTACTTTAAGAAATACGAGCTGGGCCTGCTGTGAGAGCAAGCTGAATAGTGGTCTGGTCAGTTGAGGAGGATGGGATAGATTCTTATGACGATGATGGGGCGATAAATATTCAGCTTTTTGTTTCAGGAAGGCAGACAGGTGCATGGCATCATAATAATAATGACTAAATAGGTGTATGCAAGCAAAGCGACTGAGGTTAGTATTGTGTTTGGTGGTCGTTATATTACTTAAAGGTTTCCTTGACTTTACTCTCATACCGATGGTGACCACTTGACCAGTCTCACAATCTGAAATGCATCCAAGAAAATTATTTTGAACCAATCTTATCATGAATTCCCGTCTCTTATCATTATTTCCTATTACTCACTAAAGGGTATTAGGAGACAGGCAAGAAGGAGTCTAGGAGGAGAAAATAGGAAACTAAAAACTGGAAAGTAATAGAGCTCTACTGCCCTGAAACTTGTCTTCCTCTCTTTTAAAATCAAAACGAAAACAGTCAGAAATAATTTTGAAAACCAACTTCTCCCATAATATGACTTGTGATAAAGAAAACAACGAGTGACCAGTGTCCAGTCGCTTGTAGCTAAATAAAAAAACTGATAATGATAGAACAAACTTGTTCTCAAAGAGAAATCGAAAAGTGTAAGTCACTCTATTAGCAGCTTCTTTAAACCATTTTTCCAATGGATTGCTTGTCTAGAGTTAAAAAATGAGAAACCAATCAATCTTTATTACAGAAATTTGAATTTTCAAGAATACAAAATCAATACATGCTGTATCAGCTTTATTTCCAAAAAATTCTTCGGGCTAGAGCTATTAAAATGAATGTGCATTGTTTTTCTGCTGTATTCACAAAAACGAAATAAACAACACTAATTATAAGAATTATAATATGTGAAAAGTCAGGTCGAGTCCTATGATTATGCAAATATGATGTAATGGTATTATGTGTTGCTGCAAAGTAATAATAAATATTTTAAAAGTGTAGCTGTCAGCAAAACTAATTTCAAAATATGTAGCAAACGCCATTCAACAAAGTACTTAACTGGAAAGTGAATGTAATGCTTTTGTATTTCGTAGGCAAACATAAAGACAAAACTAACGAAAGGAACCCGACAAACCGATTGTGGTTCTATGCATTTCAAAGCTTGGATCTTTCCACGTGTGCTTGCTTAATAATGTCTACCTACTTGAGCTCAATTTCAAAGTCCCAGTAGTTAGTTTCCTAGTCTAAACTGTTGCTCTTCTTCAGTTTTCCCTTTCATTCCATTCATGAGTCATTTGATGATCTTACATACAGGATGATGAGGGCGATCTTTAGCTTTCAAAATTCATTTCATTTATGTAACATAATTGCCTGTAGGTATTTTCCATTTTCCACTAATTCCCTAGCTAAAGAATTTGAATTCATTATTATTGTAGACTTTTTCTGAAGGATTTCTCGAATACAGGAACATGTTCAGAAGGTGGTATATACAATTTGATTGGCACGCCCTTGCATTGTAATAACATTTTACTTGTTTTCATTGTATTTTGCGTTGTTGACATTGATGATGTAATGATGACATGGCCTAGATTAAATTGCTCTTTTAGAGATTTCCAGGATATTCTTGAGCTGCTATTGCTTTTAAAAATTGCATAATACGTAGTGTTAAGGAAAATTAAATAGTCGCCGGACTCGCTTTAATTGACCTTACTATTTGCTGTTCCTATTGATTAGATTCCAATTACTGGAAAGCATATAAACGAAAAATTTCAAAAGAGACAGACTCAAGATTTGTTATGCAATAGATATACTAGGTGAACATACAAAGAAAATTAATACATGGTTACAAGTTTTGACTTCTGAAAATACTTGACACGTGTGTGTTTTTATTATATTTTGTGAAACAGGAATGCGGCTACATTTGGTGTATCCAGAGTGTAAAGAACATTTTGTTTGTACAAAAATCTCTGTTCAGTTTTGATTCAAGTGACCACGGGGGATTTGTAAGTTTTCAGTATCCTCCTACTTTTTTATTCTACATTGTCCTTTACTGAAGAATAAAGTTGACAGCAGATGTATGAAATCTGGACCACCTTTGAGTGAGAATGGACAAAAAAGGGTCTCGGAGGGCTCCACAATAACTTAAGATTGTGCGTTACTTATTTATTTACTTATTGCGCAAAATAAAAGTAATTTTAGCTGCTTTTAAAAATGCATCTGTAAAGTAAACGTACACTATGATTTGGTGTGATTTTCAGTATACAAGAAAAGGTGAATCAAAGATAATTTTTATTTCAGCTTTCTTTGTGAGTCATTTTATGTGAATGAAAGGGGAAAAGAATGAATCTTTAAACTTTTTATCACCCTTGATTATGGATTTTGTGCGTATGGCTTGTGTTACAAACACAATGTCCTTTTTACTACTTCTTGCATTACTTTTTAGTAAAAGCTCATAAACCTAAATGATTTCGCAACTGACCAACAAGGCGGTGCAAAATGTATGGTTCCGTGTGTTGACACAATAGAAAAAAAATATTTAGTTACATAGGTAGGCATTATATTTCGATATATGTGTGACCGAGGGTGAAATTTTATTTTTATACATACTGAAAAACAGTCCATGTTAGAAATAAGCTTGTTTTGTAAAAATTACAACACATGAGCGTTCACCCGATGAAGAAATAGCAGTTTCTTCACTTTTCTTCCGCTTTATTGCTTTTACAGCATTTTATAACCTCTACTATATCCTTTCATTTTAGATTTCATCCAATGCGTTAATGACTTGCTTTTCATGATTTAACGAGTGAAAATGAAAGAAAAATTCTGATGCAATTTCTAGAACGAAAAACTTTTAACGTGGATTATTAAATCACCGGAACAAATAGAGAAAACAAAACTATTTGGGATTTCTTACACGTGTCACGCAGTTGAACTTTTTGGAACCAGTGTGAATACAACGAAACAAAGGAATTTTAAGTAAAATTCAACATTCAATCCATTCCATTCGAAAAAACAGAAAAATCGCGTATTTTTATGAATTTGATTTAATTGCAACCCAAAGAAAACACGTCTTTTAGCGCATTCTGTTGTGCCAAAAATGAACACAGTCTAAACCAAGCGTAAAGATCTTTGTTCACTCTCTAAACATTCAACAGTTCAACAATCTCACCACAGACGGGTCTGCGCGACGGCGGAATATTTAAAAGGTGCATTCCAAAATATAAACTTGACTCTGTTACGAAAAAATATTTATTCTTTTTTCAAAATTATTAACAATTAAAATTTTCTTTGATAAAAATTAGTGCAAAATTCACATTTTATAGACTATTTACATAACCTAAAATAATAACGACAGAAATAAAGTATTTTATTAATATAAAAGTTAAATATAAAAATAGTAGCCAGTTCTAAAACCACAATGGATTTGCATTGGACTAAACGAAATGTAATGAAAAAGTTGCCATTTGGTAGGGTCATTATTGACCTATGGGTCTGTGATGATACATGGCGTATGACATCCATGAATTATACGCCACCCAGCAGCGTCTACGACCAAGCGTTGTTGGGATGTCTGAGGCTCTCATAAAATCTCAAAGAAAAGGAAATTGTCATTGGAAACTTCTACTGAGTTTTTTCGTAATTTCCGTTATTAAACAAAAACTTTATGAATGGTTTCCGGTCCTTTCCAACTCTGCAAATTAAATCTGAAATGTCTATGCGTAACGAATTTACAAGAATTTAGTTTGTACTAAGTTTTAAAGCTCAATTTAAATGCCATGTGGAGCAGTTTTGGAGAATTTGCCATTTGGCTTGTTTTCACTCTCCTCCTAAAGCCGGTACTGGGCCAAATGAGAGATGATGAGAACCCGCTTGAGTTCAATCTTTGGAGAGAGTAAATTTAATAAGTCTTTAGCAAATTATATGGTTAATTTTACTGTTGCAGACAAATTTGTTAATTTATTTTTCCTTTAATTTTTCAGATATCGGTAATGCAAACTTCAACATTGTTTCCTGGCTAAGAAATTTATAAAAAAGGTTTAATTTTAGTTGTAATTTTAATTGGGTTTAATGATCAAATGAAAAGGCATGCGAGAGGAGCAACAGATGAGAAAACGTTATATGCAAGGGACAGGCATTGCCTACCTCCAGAACCTCTTGTCGCCCTCCAGTCTCATAGTCATAAGGAGGCTACCTGGTCTTTCATGTTTAGCCGATATACATTTGATGGTGAATTTTAATTAATCTTAAGCTAATTTATATTGTTTTTATGCTCATAATGTACCATGTCATCTTTATGCAATTTGGAAAATGTTAGGAGGAGAGGAGCTTGACTCTTGGTTGAAACATCAAGAATATCATCCTGAAACAGAACAAGAGAAACATACAGATGAGCCAATAGATAGATTCATTCCAATTATTTTCCCATTTTTCTTCATATTTTTCCTTGCATTTTCTGTGCTTATAATACCATTGCTTGGAGCTCTTGGGTTTCAAATTTTTGAGGTTATTTGGTGGGTAATTACACATCAGGAAATTAAGAGAGGTGGACGTTACATGTTGATTGTGGTAAATAATTTGCAAATATCTCCGATTGGTATAGGATAAATTCGAACGATTTTCATAACGATGTGATGTTGATAATGAGCTATTAATTTACAGAATGAAAAAATGTCCCGCAAAAGACAAAAAATATTGTATGCCAGAGGCTATGAAAAAACCACCCAAGAGCAGATTCATTTTGCCCCCTTTCTTTCGCATACATAGCGACGAAGACATTCCAGCTCAGCTAGAGGAATCCGATACAGATAAAGACTGGAGAGCCAATGCTGTTCCTTCCGATGAGGAGCGGGACGATAAATTTTCCGACGAGGGTGCAAGCTTGAGTGGGTTGGAAAGCACCGTAAGTATTCCAAAACCTCCTCCCGCACCGAAAATTGTTGAAGCTGATGCCGATGCAAACGCAGCTGCTGCCACAGCTGCCGGTGCTGGTACTGCCACTGGAGCTCCTGTTGCCCCTGCTGCTGGTAAACAGCCTGCCCCGGTTCCCGCTGCAGTACCTGCCGTTGCTCCTGCTGTTGTTCCGGCCACAAAATCAAAACCGCGCAAATCCTCAACTTAACCATTATTTTACTGCAATTATAATGTAGCGCTAACGTCTGTAAAGAAATGGCTTAATACATAATAACATTGCTGTCGTCAATTTAAAAGTATATAGTACATGTAATCCTTGTTTTTTGCCGTTAAGTGGGCTAAATGCAAACAAGGAAGAATCTTAATTATCAAATGCATTCTTCTAACTACTGTAAGACTATTTAGCTTATAGTAAAAAATTTAAAAATTGCAACATTTGGATTTAAATCACTTTAAAACAATTTAGAAATATGTACAGGATATAGCAAAACACATTTACTGCCTTCTGAATTATTCGTTGACGTATCTTTATCTAATGCAGATTCACAGAATTAACAATAATTGCTTAAAGTTGGAATTAGCAACCCACACAAATGATATTTAGACAGGTGTATGCCATTAAAAGTAGGATTAAGATGATAGTACCGGTTTATGAAAGGTTGACCATCAGAAATTTGAAGACGTAAAAGTGAAAAGCTTTTCAGTTTTACTAAACATACAATTTTCATATTACAAATCGGTTTCCATGTTGCACTTACAAGATATTAGCGTGTGTGAGTCGTTTATCTATTAAACCTAAACTCATGCGAGAAGAAATTAAAACGATGAGTTGTGTAAACTGAAATCATAGAACCATTAAAAATTGTGTTAGTGTTGATGTGCATTACAGGCATGAGAGGTTTTAAATCAAATATATTATGATTACATTTTAAATCTCACGACAAGTGGTGATGGTTATGACTCTTCAGAACTGCTCTTCACACAACACACTTTTGGTAGACGTTCCTCCTCAGTTTGTTTTAGTTCTTCAGCAACCACATTATCACATGGCTCGAAATCTTCATCACAGACACACTCTTTTTTGTCATCTTCAGTATTAAGACAAGAGGAATTCTCTGTGCACATCAGATTACTTCCGCTATCACACTCGTGGCCTGCAGCAACCTGGCAAAGTCGTTTCACTTGATTATAAACCATCCAGGGAAATTGACACTCACATATTCCGATTGAATTGCAATATAAATTTGCTATTGCATCACATGGGTGATCTGGTTGGAAACAAGGTTCTAGATACATCTGGGATAAACTAAAATCAAAACCAGTAACTAGGAAAAGACCTATGGCCACCACACAAGCCTGATTTAAACGGAAAGTTGTCATATTTGAACTATTAGTGTTTTCAATTAATTGCAGCTAACAGGAGGTGAGATAGGATAAAAGACAGTGTTCTAAAATATTAAATGCAGTGATTTTCTGAGTAGCTTGACTATATGCGTTTGCATAATGGAATATTAGGATTGCTTTGGAGTCATCGAATATATCAACTATTCTTTCTACTTGAAAGGTAATTTCCTAATTTAGATTTCTAATTGCAATTTGAAAAACTAATACTTGTACCTGTTTGTTTCATCAAAGAAATGGCGTAATATTTAACTTTAAATGATTTAGCATATCCGGAAAGAACCTGTGTGGTTTGTAAGTAAGAATCAGTAAAGCTATATAGTGTTTTTAAAAGTATATTACCAACTAAATTTTATAGAAACATTTTGGTTAAGAAATGTTCAGCATTTCACATGTGACTTTGAAAGTCGCATTAGAAATCACTTCATTTCGTTTGCATTTCAACAAACAATCCCCACTTAAGTTTTGAGGAGTTAATGTAAAGTGGCCATTAAAATCACCAGTGAAATCACTATTTTACTAGGGATTTGACACCTATCTAAAACTCTTCTATCTACTGAAACCACTGGGTTACGCAAAACATTCTTCAGTTTTGTGCAAGATTTTAAAAAATTCTGTATTGGGAAAGTAAACAGAATCTTTATTCATGAACGAACGCACGCACAAGATAGATAAGTATACCTTTCACAATGACGCCTAATGCTAATATCAATATTTATAAAAATCATGGCATTTTCCATGCCATTTCAGGTATTAGTAATTTAGTAAAGAATTCATAAGGTAAACAGCGTAGCATTTAGCTTTTAAAACAGTGTGCATGAATAAATAATAACATTTTTTCCTTCTGATTATCATTATTACTCACTTCTTTCAATTTTTCTTTCTGATAATTCAATTGTAAAAAATTGTATTGTTTCCTTCCCTTTATTTAAGCAAACGTACAACGTGAAGCTCATGTATTGCTAATTTTCCTTATATTACAACAAAGAAAGCAAGTTGCATTTATCACTACTTAAAAGACAATTTCCACTCCCTGAATTTGTTCAAAAAATTAAATTTTAACAATGCCTAAAGCTGTGCTTGAATACAAAATTACACGGACAAACAATCCTATTAGAGAGTTTAGAGGATCAAACAAACTGCTTTAAAAATGTTAAAATGTTGCTAAATCCAAAGTTTAGAGTAAAACATAGTGACGCACGTTACAATATTTCTTAACATTAATATTTTAAAAATTAAAAAGCATGTATCTTTTGTTTAACCAGCAAAATCAATTCTGCTTGAATTGGAATAGATCTTCCAAGTTATTATAACAGACGGTAAATTTTAATTGTCAAAGATAGATCCTGTTTGTCTGAATCGGGACCACACAATGGACTTAGACATCATTTGACAAATTTTATTTAATTTATTC
>JAANSO010001606.1:0-16291 GCA_036507315.1 Lepidocyrtus fimetarius | reverse complement strand
TTATAGGTCAGAAAATAAAATATGAACTTCAAATCACAATTTATCTACATCATTATTACCTATAGGTATGTTTATTTAATTGCTGTTGCAACAACAGATTCCGAACATAAATATAATGACAAATCATTTAAATGGCTCATCTTATTGTAAGAATGAAAACAGCTGATTTAAGTACAAATTGGGGGAGATAATTGCAAAAGTGATAGGCTAAGCACGGCCACATTATCATCATTCCATGTGTACTTGTTCTCCAACTCCATGGCAAACTTTTTTGCTTTTGTTATTAGAAATTGAAATCCTGTGAGAGCAGTGCAAGCTGACACAAACTTTGAGCGTTGAGTAGGAAAAGAAAAGAATGAAATTCTCAAAAAAAAACTGTTCAAATTCAAAAGCACAGCAGTTAAGACTGCAGCCATCACAGTTCCTTCCAATTTTCATGAAAAATCCTCTCGCTCCATTCCACAGTAAAGTTCCCTCTCTCTCTTACTTAAACACACTTTACTTCTCATCTCATCATTTTCTTTCCATGTGTGCAACGCGATGCTGATGATCATCAAGATCAACCATCACAGCAGCAGCAGTGAGCCAACATCATCATCAACAAACTAAAGCATTAACATGACCAACTGGAGCAAAATATGATTATTCCCTTCCAAACCAATCCTCGTGTATAAAAACGAGGAGCCTTTCTTTCCCTTCGCTTACTTATACTCTTGTTTTTTCATAATAAACCTGCTTTTCCTCACTCATTCTCCTCATAAACTTGTATTGAGTGAGAGAGCTAATAATGTTTCACATTATCCAAGTATCTCTCTGCACGTAGTATCCAAGTTTTTTTTCTGGCTGGAGTGGAATAACACAAAAGAGAAAAAATTGAAAAAAGAGCAACAACAGAACAACCCTCCTCGTCTCATTCATTCGCTCACTCACTCAATTCCTTTTATCCCTTCAACTTTTTTTCAAGTAGGCATCCCCATGGAATGAGCAAAAGGGGATAAAGCACCGTGGCAGCAACAACACTACTATAACAAACAATGCAAAACTTTTTACATTCATTTCCGTATGTATTTTGTCTACGTATCTCTTTCCAATAATTATATGTAGGTATTTTATATTTTTTTCTTGTTTATAAAGTGAAATGAATACATGACATTCCCCTTCCCTCTTTTATTTTTTCAAAGGGCAAAAAGAAAAAAAAGATTTGGAATTTGGAATGGCGGAGGGTTGTTTTCTTTCTGGAAAAAAGCATTTTAATACTACTACTGTACTTGTTCATTACAGTTCTTTCTTACTGTCTCCTACAACCTTCTAAGGAAACGATAAAGGCATATTATACAAATATCAAGCAAAAGTATAATGTATCATCATTCTCCCATCATCATGATCATCATGATTACCGTTGGCATCTGCCAAACTGAATCTTTATTTTGACGCTTAAAATGCCTACGCTTCTATTACTTTTGCTGTAGCTACTGCTGTTGATGATGATAATGCACCCTTGGAAATCTTTTAAGCCCTCGTCTTCTCTTTCACTATTTATGCCTCTCAAAATTAATGCCTCTGTGTGTGAGAGAGAGAAAAGAATCTCTCTCTGTTCTCTCTCCAGACTTCCACTGTAATGCATGTTTCACAAGTGCTCTCATTTAATATTAAAACAATTTCCTTGTTTCCTCAAAACACAATGTTTTGACAATTCTCTCGAAAGAAAAATCATGTTTTTCTTCTTTCTTTCTCTTTTTTATTTACCGTGTGGGATAAGCTCCGTGTACACACGAGAGAGAAAATCTCCTGTTTTCAAAGTAAGCTTTAAAAAATTCTCATTCCATCCCTGTGCATTTGGTTTACAGAATTAAGCAAGGACTAAACATATGAGCAGATGAAGAAGCTCTGTAGAGAAGAATCAAGAGGAGAGAGCTGTTGTTATATTCATGATGATGACAGGAGCATTAAGCTTTTTCAAGAAAACGTATTCCTGATAGTGAAGCTCCAAATCATCTCATTCTTGCTTTGTCTATTGTAAATTCATATTTTTCAGTGTTTTAGGGGGAAACAAGAAAAAAATACGAACTAGTGGCTATTTTTCAATGAGATCATCCCATCATAATAAAGACATTGCATAGAATAATAAAGATCGGTTGAATACAAAGTAAAAAGCAAGAAGGCAAAGGCAACTCAACCCTCTCATGTTCTTGCTTCCTATTCTTTTCTGCGTTTTTTATTTTTAATGTCTTGAGCCGTATAGCAGCCACCAAACACTGAAGAAACAGATTGTTTAAAATAAAAGAGTGCCAGCAAATATTTCAAAACAAGTAAAAAACCCGAGAAAATCTTTCGGGCTTAAGGGAAAAGGGGATGAAACATGAAAAAAGTATGAACAAAAAATCTCATATGAATGGCGGATGATGAACATGTTCTTCGTCGTTATCATCATCNAAAATCTCATATGAATGGCGGATGATGAACATGTTCTTCGTCGTTATCATCATCATGATGACTAAAGATATAAAGAAAAGAAAAAGTACAAAAAGGAAATCCTCTTTCAATCTTGCACAAAATATGTTTTTCGTAGTATGAATGAAGTCAAAACCAACTAGAAAAAATATCAAAAACTAAGAATGTAACTGAACTGCTGTTCGAATACAAATACAAAAAAATCTTGCAAAGGAAGTGGCATTTTGCATGCACGTACATTTTTGTACAGGAGGATGGGGATGAGGAGGATATGTTAGAGCTTTCTAGATAAAGTGGCTTTTGAGCCCTTTCTTCCGTTTTTGTATTTTTAGTTTTCATAAACTTCCAAATGAAAGTCACCAATTTAAAAATTGTTCTGAATAAGATTATAGTGATCCTTTTCAAGTTTCCCCTGTAATGCGTTTGACTCAAGTAAACAGTTATTAAAAGCACATAGTTTTCATTGTTCCATTCGCACTTTAAAGCTGTAATTTTAATGTAGTTAATTAAATTTAGATAATTGAATAAAGAATACCTAATATTTTGAAATTTTAATATTGGCAAACAGAAACACTCAACTTGTGTTCAACAACAGACACCTAAAACCTGTTTTACATACATTCGTATAATTGCAGAATAATAATAATAACTAACAATGATCATGTTGGGGACAGATCTACCTGTACTATTATTATCATCTTCGTTGACAAACCGTAATAGCTACTAAAAGGATCACAACATCATCCCCATGCAATGACACGCTTGCATGCATGCTTAATAAGAAAATAATGGTTCAAATAAAATCTTTCCACTTGTCTTATCATCACCTTCACCAACAATAGTAGTCAGAAATTTCCTTTAGGTATAAAACGTGTAATATGCAAATGCATGGCTGCCTATCATAATAAAATATTTATAATGAACAAGCTCTAGTAAATTGCTGCTAAGCATTTTAGAGACATTGAGAAAAAATGGAAAACCCTAGCTGTGTTGAGCTCTCTCACTTGGAGAGTTGAGAGAGCAATATAGTTTTGGATTAGTATAATTGATGAAATTCAAACTACAAAAAAACTGAGGAAAAGTAGTGACACAGAGTGTCATTGTGAAATGCTGTTGAAAACGACGATGATTATAATGACTATGATCGGATGACAACTTGAGAGTTATTCACTTCTCCCATATCACAGTTCTCACAGCTCCCATTCCATAATTAGATTTGAAATAGAGAACAGAAAAGGAGAAGCAGCAACTGAGCATCAAAATTATCCCAAATTATAATAGAAACGCAAGGGAGGTTTGTCGCGTTTTGTTGTTGTGCATGCATATATTAAAATAGAAAAGTTTTTTAACAATGAGACCGTGTTCATTATTACAGGTGTACTATATTTAGCCAAAGTGGGTTCATCTCTCTTGTTTCGTTTCGTACTGTGAGATAGAAATTCAGAAAATTCATTCGTGAATTCTCCGTCTCATCATTAAATGTAGAATAAAGTGGCTACCTCCGGATCTATTCAAAATTCCATTCCTTATTATTATTTTTTGACAAAAAACATAATATTATGAATAAAAAGAATGAATTAATGAGCTTCGAGGGTTGGAGTCCATTTGGCTATGTATCTGTCTCACAAAGAAATATTTTGCATTAAATGGAAAGTCTGGTATACTTGATGATTAGTGATCTGAGACTTGTAAAAGCAGGTGCTCTGAGAGATTTTTGCTCGTGCTGTGAGCCATAGCACGACATGTATTATTTCATGACAATTGTTACAATAACAGCAGAGCTTTATGCAAAATGGTGAATTGTATTCATTTCATTTGGGATTGTTTTCGTTGTAATGACACTCATGTTGGTCGTGAAATACTCAAAACAACAATAGCAACAATAAAAGATCAAAAATAGTATTTATAAAATGGAGAAATGCGTGAAAATTTAATGAGAGAAAAAGAGGATTTAAATTCCGTCACAGTTGCAAGAGAAAACGAAAAAGCTTTTTAAATTAAGTAAAAAAACTAATGTAAGTAAAAATCATCAGCAAACGCAGCAGCAACAGTCGCCAAAATACAATTTTACTTTCAACAGAGGTATTTTTTTAAAATTCGACTGATTAGCTTCTTGAGCAAAACAATAAAAACGCTCAGAAAAATGGCAAAATTGACACAAAGAATTTTATTTAGGACTACGTACAGGAAAGTGTTATGTGAAAAAACTAAAAATATTTTATGAAACAATGATAACCAATCTTAATGTTTTTTCATTGCTTCAATTTAAAAACAACAGTTTTAAGCCAACCCTTTGAATTTTCGACGTTTCATACACATTTCACGATTTTTCATGATTCACGAGTGTGTAAATCAGAAGAAAGTAGAATGGAAATTATTAATTTTAGGTTGCCATTGTTGCTTTCTTAATGCTTTTTTTACTCTTGTCAACATATTTCGAGCTTTGCAGCCTTCACTTTTCTTGCTTCTAGTAACTGTCATTGAAAAACGTATTGGTCAACCATAATGCGATTACTCATGACTGTGTTGCATTGGAATTATTTTGGTTCTTGGTTGATATAGACTTATGCCAAATATAAAAAAACTACATGGCAATAGAAACATTTCACATGCAGTCGACACAGTTGGACGCACCATTATGTAACTAGCATCAGTATGGATTTGTTTCACGCATTGCATTGATTATATAAATTTATTGTACATTTTATTTCCTTCTTAAATTTGGTGAATCCAGGTGAGTTGTTGGGAATAAAAAATGTCAAATGCATAGAGCCACCACCGATCACTTGTCAAATACAATTTGAGCCCTGCAACAATTTTTCATATTGTTATTATTTATTTTGAGAAGAAAAATCAGATCGATCAATGTGACAGTTAAATAGACAATGTAGAGATGGAACACAATCGGATACCAATACAATCTCTCTGTCTCTCCCTGGCTTGCTAATGCATTAGAAACCCAAACCTTTCAATTTCGAAAAGAAATTTTTTTCTATCTTGTCTTTTTGAGTTTTTTCTTGCTACGCTTATTATGACGCATGCACAACCAATCCAATCAAAAAATATGTATCGGGGACGCTACTAAAACTGGGGAAATGATATTTCAGAGCAGAAGAAAAAACACGAAAGAGCACACAGCAGTAGCAACAACAACATCTAATCAGAATTTGTGAAGCATTGTGTTTTTTGTAAATTTGACAGATGACATATTACATCTTTTTAGTCTTGCTTCCTCCTTCTTCCCAGAAATACTCAAGCACAGGATATGAAAGAATCAAATCAAATGTAAAATGCATTGCTACTCTTTCTATATGATTTGATGTGAGCTATCCAGTTATCCTACCTCCTTCGTTCAAGTTGTTTGTTCCTTAATTATAAACGAGCAAATGATCACAAGGGTTAACGATAACGATGCCCTTTAAAGATAGTGCTGGAATTGGAAAACGCGGGGATATGTAATCAATTTTTTAAATCTTAAACATGAATCCATTAAAAAAGCCTTGTCCATAAAAAGGACAAGAGGACCTAAATGTTTGACAGTTACAATCAAAGTGCGAGGATGCACTATATTCATGATTCTCTTTGAAAATGTTACGTTTTTATCAATCTAGATTCTGATTGAGGTTGGGCTTGGTTTGTTTTCTTATCGCGGAGTCTTTTGTCATATTTTTTCGTTTAACAATTGGCAGTTATCTAGCCGCGCCCAGGTTTTAATTTTCTAAAATAAATATCTTTCATCATTATTAAGTCTTGTAGTGATAGGCGTTATTGCTCTGAAAGAAATCGGGAATAAAAAGAAAACCGAAAATATTTTTAGTTTAAAGAAAGATAGGGCAAATAGTGACAAAATTATTCTGTACGTAGTATTTATGTCTAATTTGGATTCTTGTAGTGGGGAAATTTGAAACAGATCACTTATACATTTCGTAATTCCCATTTAAGTTACGCATCCTATAAATCCTTAGATTATTTGAAAACTTTTATACCTTGTGATAATTATAATAAGCGTTCAATACTTCACAGAACATATCAGAATAATTATTTGCTATTTTATACATATTTTACACTTTCGGTCTTGTATCTAAATATGCATCAACCAAAAAGACATATGGCATTGTTGGCTTAAAGGAATTCAAACGTTCTTATTATAATACCTCATTCCCCAACAACATGGCATAACTCCTGTTCAGCAAATGAAGAAAGACAGAAAAATATGAAAATTGTATGCACACATCTGTTTGGTAACGAAAGGAGTTACAGAATGAACAGAATTGTACATATCAAGTTACATTCATTTACAGGTCTGCCATTTTTAGACTAAACTTTGTTTCTAATACTCAAAGGAAGGAACCTAAATCTAACCAATCATATTCCATCACCAAATAAATTCTATGTTTGGTAGTGAGAAATGCAGGATACCTTTTGTAAACTACATAATTGCTTAATTTGCCTAATTCATAATTAGAATATTGCTTGGGTTTAGTTGAAATCAATATAAAACTCGTGAAGGTAAACACTTTAAATTAATTTACAGGTGGAAACAAAATAGAGTTCATTTTTCAATTTTTTCATTAAAAATATAAGTATCATTTAATTTTAAGTAATAAATAGAAGAAAACGGAAGGGAGGAAGGAACGTTCCTTCTCTCACTGTCTGTCTTCTTTTGTCGCTTCTAAGGCTTGTTTTTCTTTTTTATAATATTTCTAGAATCATCATCGTCATCATCACCATTATTACTTACTTATGCTTCTGTTCATGTATTTCACATGTAAAACTAGTCTTTTACGAATGTAGCACGTTGCTAAAAGGTGATAAATGTTTGCCATTTATCATTCTTGGGGATTCTCCTGCTTGATCCATTTCTATTTTCATCGTCAACTCAAAACCCTCAACTCGGTTTTCTTTCTCTCTCTTGCGTATATATATACACGACATAGACTCATAATATAAGGCATAGTTAAAGAGAAAAGAGCACAGCAAAAACCATGCATCACCTTTAATTATATTACACTTTTTTCTTTCTCAACTCAACTACTCCCAACACCACATCTACAACACTACTTCAACTCTTTATGAACCAAATGAAATTGATAAAATGCAAATGTAGAATGAAGAAAAGTTATTATATTATAACTACTACTGATTAACCATATTATTTTTTGTAATACGTACTCAACATTAGCATTGATGATTGCAGTAATATTTTGTATTTTTGTATTGTTGTGAACAACTTAATAAAACCATTGTGGGGTCATTTTGTTTGCCTCGGCCAATGAGTTACTATACTGCTGGCGAAACACTTCGTACGCGGTGGCTCTCCTTTACTATTTAATAAGTAACGAAACTTAAAATTGAAATTTACTTGCATATTATTTGCTTGGTAATGAAAATTTTGATAATTATTGGACTCAAACAGATACAAAAATCTTATAGTATTGAATTTAAAGAATTCATAATTTGAAAAGCTGGAAGAGAAATATTGCGCATGAGACATGATACAGACCTTATGAAAGCGGGAAAGTAAGTAAACGAATGGGTGAGCAAAGTAAAAAACAGTACAAGTTCGTTTAAAAACTTTTTTCTTTTTTTCTCTCTCTGATTTATTCAACTTCTTCCATTACCGCTATCATTATTATTACGTAACGTCAACTAGGAAGTTAGTCGCTTTCCCCCTTTTTCATTCTTGTCTGTAATACTATATCAGTATGTATTTTTTCATTCTAGGCCTTTCCGTCTTCTTTTTTTCTGTCTCCGTTTTTCTTCCGTGTTGGAAAACTGACTCAACTGAACTGGAAAGAGATTGATGGAAAAGCTAGCAAAACAAGGGAGAAAAATGCGTTAGGATTTGAAAAGTGGTGGCGGTGGTGGAAAAAGCAAAGAAATAAAGGGAGAACCTAATATAATAGCAATGTTTTTCTGCTAAACTTAAGGAAGAAAAAATGAGAGGGAGAGTGAGAAAAATAGAGAAAATGCAGGCATGCATGCATATAAGTTTATACTGATGATGATGAGGATGATGACTATGGTAAAAAAAGAAGTTCACTTTTTCATAAAAATCCCCATGCTACATCACTTTTTCACTGCCGTTTCTACTCCTCTGTTTTTGACTTTCCCAAAGAAGAAGAAAGATGAGAAATAAAGCGAAATGAAAAACTTTTTCTCTTTGCATTGCTTTTCCCTTCTCGCTTTGTGTTTTCTTGATTTTCTCTCTTACGTCCGTATTAGAAAAAAAGAAAAAATGTTTTGCTTTTACTAGGAGTAGTGTTACGTTTTGATTTAGAAACAGAACCAAGAATACCAAAAAGTATAAAAAATCCAGAGTAAAAAGAGGGTAAAAGTTACTTTAGAAAATAATACATTTGAAATAATAACCTAATGAGGCATGATGACGGAAGAAAAGTTGAAGCAAAAATGTTTAATGCATTTTCCTATTGTTGGCTTGATTTCTTTTAAAAATACGAATAGTCTGACATGTTTCAGAACACCGCCTGAATTGTAAATAGTAACTTCAATAGAATTACAAGAGCAACTTGAAATCGGAATTATTTATGAGCAAATCCTCCAATTTCAATTATTTTTCATAGAAAATTAAATTCATATAAATTTTGTAGGTTTTAATTTTGTGCTTAATTTTTATTTATAAAATTTAAAAAACTTATGAAATAAAATTGATTGAATATGGAAAGTTATTCATTCCATCTGGTTGAATAAAAGATGCAAAATTAAACAAGCAAATGGTGGTATCAGCAGTGTTTTTGCTTCAGTGATAAAATCACAGAAGTGACGGTGATGGTGGTACTTTATGGAGCTTTTATTTCTGAACGGTACGCAAGAAACTTGACTTTTCGAAAAGCGAACACGTACTAGTGCCTTACCATTTGCTCACTTGTGCTGTTGCTTTAGCGGTTGTGGCTTTTTTACACTGAAGGAAAAGCAAAGCGAGAGAGGCAGCGGTGATGGTGGAGAGGCAGGAGTGAGATATAGGCTATTATGACATTTTAATAGCCGAAGTTGGGCTATTGCGATGAGAGTTTTAGATGCGTGAAGAGATATATGAGGCTCATTATCGTTATGATTATTGTTATTGCTGTTTGGCATGACCTAGCCCTACTTGATGGCTCATGTGCAAGGTCGTTTACTCAAATACTACTACACACCAGGCAAAAATAGAAGAAGTTTAATAGGAGTAGTAAAATTGAATGAAAAAGAAGAAGAAATAAAATAAAATGTGAACGAACACGTTCTTATTTGTTCCCCAACACCACTTAAAAGCCCGCAAACCATGTGGGCTTTTGTAATAAAAAAGGAGAGACGAAGAAGGATAAATATAAAAGTGGAGTGCACAGTAATAGAGCACTTGTGTGCATACCAGACAAGGTTTATTGCTGTTTAATAGGTTTATTATTTCATGTAATAGAGCACTTGTGTGCATACCAGACAAGGTTTATTACTGTTTAATAGGTTTATTATTTCAATGGGGTTATTGCTCTTTCCTTTTATTTCAGTGATAAAAAAGGCTTAAGTGCTTTTTAAATAGGGAATTGAAAATGAAAACGGTATAAATCAGTAGAAAATGGAAATTAACTTTTAACCTGTTTACGGCTATAATAAAACTTTGCACTGACCTATTCATTCTGGATCAATTTTCACAATCACCAATAAATATTTTTTACACTTTAACGAAAGAACAATCAAATTTATATTATGTAATTTCAAATGAGGGCAATTGAAAACACTTTAAAGCAAAAGTCAATCCTTTCTCAAAGAGTTTTGCAAATAAACTGAAAGCAATCCCTTACAGATTCCCTTTTCTGCTTTCCTCATTTTGGTCTTCGAAACTTTGGTTGTAGTGGATTCAAAGTCAAAACAAATGTCCACAACTGCCCATCCCACCCACTTTTAAAACCCACCCTTGGGAAACGGTATTGATGCTTTATTTTAATGATTTGAATCCAACTTTTTCAAAGATTCATGTTTTCCTGAGAACCTATCAAAAAATAAGCAAGGTTATCTGTGCACAAAGTTCAAATACCTCGCTTTCATCTCATTCTTTACTTCAAACTTACCTCCAGGAAAGCAGTAGTGGAGGTGGATAAGAATGAGGTGCAATAAAGTTCTTTTTGTTTTCATTACAAAATGTAAAACTACTGAATTAAAAACCTTGCCATTAACTCTACCACTCTTCTTTTACAAGGCAAAGTTGTTGTTGTTCTTTTTATTATTGCGCAACAACTGTAACTCCAATCAACAGGATGAAAAAATTTGACCTGTGACCAGCATGTGATGTAATCCTTTAAACCTTGCATTTCACTTCATCACCCTTTCCTCTTCAGTTTACACCTAAATTTGCATAGGTAATAAATTTTTATTGCAGGAGAAACAGCCCTTGAAAACAGGAAAAAAGGATGTTAGTGGGCAGTCAAATTGCTTTTAAAGTTGTCTTTTATGAGTTTTTATTGCCTGTAAATCAATTCCTTCTAGTCACAACTTGACCACCTTTTTCAAAGTATATAATAAAATCTCTTTGCTTATTATGCAATTAGTATGGCAAGAACAAACTAAAAAGTTTGGTACAACTGTCAATATTTCCAGGAGTAAAGGTTTTTGCATCTGCTTTATGTTTTAAATGCAATAAAATGTTGTTTTCCAGATAAAACGTTGACAATTGAAAGGGCCAATATGTCTTTTATATGGGTGGTTGTACATTTTCTATTTTACATTTTATCAGGCAGAAATTGAATGAAAGCAAGGTAGTGTATCTTCAGTACGTTTAACTATGTGTTGAAGAAAAGAAGCGTTTTTCAAAATTAGTGTCTACAAGATCTGAATAGGTTGCTAAAAAGAAAGTGTAAATAGTAAATCATTGTTTAATAAATAATTTTCAAGCAATTAACTGCTCCTTAGAAAACTCAAAAATAAAAAATTCTTGTTAGAATCAAAATTAAACAGACTTTTTCTGTATACTTTCTAACATTTAGCCAATAAGAAAATGCATGTAAGTAGGCGGGGATCAGAAGAATTGTAAGAAAAAATCTCATTTTGTGCACAGTGTACCACTAAACATTTATAAATAGTTGGAGGATGTTCCAAACTCTGCGAAACAGATGGAAACGAAACGTAAAAAGTACTATTTTGGGGATATGTGGATGTTGAAAGAAGGGTGGAATCAAGTGAATGTGTGAGCAAGTGAGTGATTATAGAAAGAAGAAAGTTTGTGGAGTGGAGTGGAAATGAAGCAATAATAAAAAAGCTGAGAAAAAAGTCTACGTTTTTGTGAATTTGATTCCACTCACTTGTTCCTTCATTCATTCCATTACATTTTTCAAAGAAGTGGGCGGGAATGTTAAACTTTGGATGTGTGAGAGACTATGAGTTTAAGCCATGCTTGTTTACTTCATTTTGGATTCCATGATAAAGTCTCAAACCAAAAACAAACATGATTTCTTTGAGTAAGTTTCATTTTTTAATTTTCTAAAAAATCCGTAAAAATTTGTAAATGAATTTAACAAGAAAGACGTACAATTTTAGGAATGGAACACAGCAAATTAGCTACATTCTAATAGGGGTATGGGTATAGGAACAGCAGAATGAAGCATTTTCAAACAAAAAGAATGGAATTTGATCTGAAAACGACAAAAAGGCTATTACAATAGAACATATGCTTACAAATAGAAAAATATCGGCTTCTAGTTTAAGCTGAAACTTTGTTTTTTGTTCTGTTGTTGCTGCTCTTTGGAA
Source organism: Lepidocyrtus fimetarius (assembly GCA_036507315.1). Lineage (NCBI taxonomy): Eukaryota > Metazoa > Arthropoda > Collembola > Entomobryomorpha > Entomobryidae > Lepidocyrtus > Lepidocyrtus fimetarius. The sequence continues at coordinate 4,102 of JAANSO010001606.1, read as the reverse complement.
AAGTTTAGAGGCAAAGCCTGCAATCATCTACCTAGTAGTTTTTCAAAGCAGAGAGCTTTGAGTTGAGCAAAAGCGAACAGAGAATAGGTTTCCCATGTGAAGTGAAACAAATGTGAGAGCTCATCCCGTCTCTTGATTGCCTGTCTCTTCTGTCCAATTTGTACCCATCAGGATTGACTCCCAGGTAGGGAAAAAATAAGAGAAGAGACGAAAAAACGAAAATACAAGAGTAAAGGAAGAAGAAGGGAAATGAAAGGGATAATACCAGATGAGATAGAGGGCACGGAAAACACAGAAAAAGAAAGAATTAGGCTTATAATAATACTACTTTTTACTTATAACCCAAAAATTATAAACTTAGAAGCAGACACACACGCAATGCAATCATCAATATCATCTTCATCATGATCGTTTCATTTACCTTGCTCTGCGCTCATGGATTTTTTGTATTTTGGAAGTAAATATCACATATTGTATTTCTAGAGTCTATAGATACTTTCCAAGTATGTAGTTTGGAATAGATTAGCGGTTTTCTTGGGGAGAAAATTAAGGTTTCCATATATTCTTTAGTGTTTATAGATTTCATGTTTTTTACGTATTACTAAAAGCAGATTGAGGGAAAACTAAGCATGACGATGATGATGCAATCCTACTTACTAATTAGCGTACTTGAATATGATGAAGAGGTCAGAACAGATTCAACTGCTGCAAGAAAATAGACGCTCATAAACGATTACGTAAATTGTTTCGGGGTTATATGACATCTTGTTTATCAAAATTGACTTAAGTTTTTTTCATGCTCATTTTTATTTTGTTAATATATTGTTTTGGTTTCCTAAATATAAGAGCATGCATAAATTACATGTACCTTTAGTAAATACAACAAATTGTTAATTAAATAATTCAGAAACCTGAGCTCAGGTATTCATAACATTTTTTTATAAATTTATCAGTGTTGGTGTTTTGGATACTTGCCTACCATATTTGTATGCAATCAGTCAAAATTTGAAAGCATTATTGGGCCTATATAGGCATAAAATTATTCATTAGTATATATAAAATAGCAATTTAATTCAATATTTTCTTCTTTGTCGATCTTTCTTCATGCTAAAAGTTCATTATTTTTATTTTTTCAATCTAAAATTTTTTATTTCCTGTTGACTGACACTAGTCAACAAACAACCATGCTAACGTATTTACCCGCTCTAACAAAGAAAAATTATATCGTAATTTGCTTAGGTTTTTATTGTTGGAGCTTTCCTAGTTTTCTTCTTGTTTTAATTTAATCTAGTATGAATTTTCAAAGAATGGTGAGAAGCAAACCTTTATTGAATTTTTATTTTTGTTTATTTTGGAAGCTATAAGGGCTATTTCCTACGTTTGGTTTCACATGCAATCCCCTCATCATCATTATAATACAACGATTGTCAAAGTCATCAAAATTTGCCTGTATCTTGTGCTTGTTTTCTCATAGTACAATTGTCTATCATCAAAATAGCTTAAAATTAGAACCGTTCTAGTAATATCATACATAAAATGCCTACAATAACTACGTACATAAACCAAACATCATCATATTAAGGTTTACACAAGTCATCAAGGAAGTGATCAAAGCGTTGTAAGGGGAAAAACTAACAGAACTAGAATTAAAGTTAAATGGACTTTAAAGCTACAAAAGTAGAAAATGAAGAGTACTAATAATTAGGATAATAAACATAGAGCAAACATACTATTAATTTCGCATTTTGTTACCACAAAGGGAAAGAGTTGTTTGTTTGTATTTTTGTTTAAATTTAAAAAACCATCAAATTTGTATTATTCATTAGATAAAAAGTACATAGGAACCAGCTAACATCTTCTTTGACCAGAAATCTTTTTTTACAATTTTAAAAATTAAACTGGATGCAATTGTAAAATATTGTCGAGTTTATAAATGCCAACAAATTGCTTGAGTTGTTTTCAGAAAACACAGAAAGCCGGCATAATAGCACGGTTTGACCATGTCTGCAGCGGAAATACGGTTTGCCATCAGACGTCACGCATGTTCAATAATGTTTGTAGGGCATCGCATTTAAGCTTATACCATTTGAACAAAATAATTTGGCTTTAAAACTTTAAAATTTACTAAAAAATAAATAGTAAAATTTGATGCAAACAGGCACGCTAATCAATTATCCAATTTTCAGAAAAATTTTATTAATCCACAAAACCTAATCTACAAAATGAATTTGCCAAATCTTTGTTACGTGTAAAAGTAAAAATGAAGTAAAGGTATACCAATTTTTAAATTTCCACCAGCAGATATTATATTTGCAGATATCTCCAATGATTGAGTAATTTAATAATCTGAATCACATTGTTACTTGCTTTTTCGTTACAAACCGACATTTACGTACTTGCTGTAACTACAAGATCCACAAAAACTTTTTTAGCTAAAAAAAAGTAGTAAAATGGGAAATGGTGATAGTAATCTTCCTTCTCGACTGCTTGTATATAAGAAAAAATAAAAAACAGAGACTTAAAGAATCTTTGAAAAATGGACCAAACGAGAATAATAAATGGGTTCATTTTTTAATTTCACAATCCCGGTTGTAAAAAACTGCTCCGACTAAGAAATATTGGTGAGATATCCTTTTTGTTCTGCTCTTCCTTCCTTTTTTCCACATTTTACTTGTACTTTGGTTGTTTTCTTTTTCGTGCCACGCATGCATGGAAGTGGAAGGAAAGATTTTTGTTAGAGAAAGTCTCTCACGTAAAGTGTATTTTTCTTTTTTGCTTCTCTTTAAAAAATATCCTTTACAAAATATATGCAATACAAAAATTTGCGTCCTATTACATAACCCTTTTCCCGCTCTTCTTTGATATTTATAATCCCGGTTGTAAAAAACTGCTCCGACTAAGAAATATTGGTGAGATATCCTTTTTGTTCTGCTCTTCCTTCCTTTTTTCCACATTTTACTTGTACTTTGGTTGTCTTCTTTTTCGTGCCACGCATGCATGGAAGTGGAAGGAAAGATTTTTGTTAGAGAAAGTCTCTCACGTAATGTATATTTTTCTTTTTTTGCTTCTCTTTAAAAAATATCCTTTACAAAATATATGCAATACAAAAATTTGCGTCCTATTACATAACCCTTTTCCCGCTCTTCTTTGATATTTAGCATATTATTAAACTTCCCTTTCTCCTTCTTTCATTCTTTTTCTCAAGCTTCATTTTATAGTCAATGTTCATGTTACTTATTTCCCTATTTTGGACATTTTTCTCTTTCTCACTTTGCTCCTACCACCATCACAACTACTACCCAACCACCACAATTACTTTTCGGGAACCAAAAAATACTTAAAATCTGAAGAATTCAATGTGGTGGCTGCTCTGGCGTGTTTTAGGTTGTAACATTCATTTAGCAATTCCTTTACTTTCTCATGGTGCCTTCACTTGCTTTTTGGTCGTGAGAAAACTAGAATCTTTTCGGCCTTTTCCTATTCTTCGTTTTGTTTAATCTTATGCTACATTACATTGGGAGAAGGAGTAGAATAAAATATGCCTAAGGAGGTATTTATTTATAAGAATGTGATATAGTAGGAAAGCAGAAGACAAGACTTTATCACATTATGCATATCCTCCGCTTTCTGTTCATTCAGTTTATTCCATTCTTCCACACTTCACCAAAAATCTCATAATAGTGTAAAGGTAACCCACTCGTTTTTTACTGTCTTCCTATTGTTTTTTAAAAGAAAAAAGAAAAATACAAAATCGCTTTTCTTTTCCTTCCTTTACCCATTCTTCCATGTCGTTCATGAATCCTTCTTGTAATAATTTTCTTTCATTCAGTAAAAAAAGTAAAATGGTTAACTACCTGAGCAAGAGATAAAGAAAGAAGGAATTCAGAAAATATGCAGATTTGGATATTGTTCATCGTTTGTTTCTTTTACAACTGACATACTACCGTTGGAAATATAGAAACTCATATTATTATACATAAATTACGGGATAGTTTAGTATATAGAAAATCTTATCAATTGCTAATTTATAGTCGGAGCTCAGAAGAATGAACGATATAAATTGGAAGCGTAGGATTATCTTGGACGAAACATGTACGGTAGG